>SJYC01127964.1:0-31816 GCA_006408675.1 Madoqua kirkii | reverse complement strand
TCTCTTACACATAGTAAATGACTCAAGGTATCAATAATAAGCGTACACAGTTGTCCTCCCCAAGACATGAGTTTCCTGTATATACCCAGGGGTGTATTTCCACATTTGACATTTTCCCCCCAGTCTAGTTCTTTGACCCTAATTCTTACAGCTAAGGTACACAGACATGACAAGCATGGAATCTGATGGTCATTTTCTTAAACAGAATTTCTTTTAAAATAGAATTATAGGAAGAATGTTTCTAGTCCCTCACCATTGTAGCTTTGTGATGTCAAATTGCCACAGTTCTATCAGCCAAATTTTTCTACACTCATCTTGTGTGGTGAATTAGTAATTACGAGATTGAATTTATTTATCATCTGACTTTTAAAATATATTTTAGTCTTTTCTGATGGCAGGGTGGTCAGATATACGAGTTGTCAAATGCCAGGTAATCTTCAAAATGTCAAGGGCTGCCAACCTCATAACACAGTGTATTTTTTATTATCTGGTCTTTTCTCACCAGCTCACACACTCATCTCATCCCTGACTCTTATCCATTACTGCTCAAAGTCCAGAGATTACTGGTACAAAAGATGCTGCCTCTGTAACTACAGGCTTATTCATGGGCTGGGGAGACTGGGATGGAGGGTGTGAGATGAGGTGCATAAATTGGAAAACCAGAAAGAAGTCCAGGGGTGAAGAAATCAGCCAGAAAAATACTAGTGGAAGAAAAAGAGCCAGGTCAAATATGAAACCATGCCGTAATTTCTTAGAGCAGAATTTTGCCCCGAATTCCCAAGACTGCCGGTATTTTCATGTTCATCCAACTTGCTTCCAGTTTTTATTTTTAAAACTACACAAATGTAAGGGAAAGCCAGCTAACTTAAAGGACCAACTGCGTCTTTGGATTCTTTTGGGGATCCTTTTCTCCTCAAGGGACCCCAGTATCTTCTTGATCTGCTATTCTCTGTGTGTATGTCTCTCACTTACTCTGTCATCTCTTCTCCCAAGAGAAGTCATTTTTTCTGAGCAGGGACTGTGAATGCTTTTAACAGTAGCTCCAACATGAAGTGACGGAGGCTGTGGGCTCAGAAGAGAGTGGGCCAGGACCCAAAGTGTGGGAGGCTGGTGAAGAATGTGTTCCCGCAGCCCGGGTGGGCCTCCTTGTTTTGCTGTTGCTCTGCATACCCCACCCAGCCTTGACCTGGTGGGAATGTAACACCGATCCTTTCGTCATTTTCTCTGAATCCTACTTCTAAGTCCCATAGACTACCAACATCTGAGAGATAAACAAGGCTTTCAACTCCGCGCTGAAGAGGGAGGAAAGAGTGGGTGTTTCTCAGCCAAGTGCAGCTCACACTCCCCTCTTAATAAACATAAAGACCTCATGCCTCACCCTTCCCCACATCTGACTCCTGCTGTAGAAGGAAGGGCATCTTCCGGGAGAGGACCACTGCCAAGACTGAGCCTTCCTCTCTGTGATTCAGGTTAGCAGCTAGCAGTTGTATTTCCTGCCTACTATGTCCTGAGCCAAGAATTTTACAATTATCTTTTCACTTCAGCCTATCCATGGACAGGCATGGGGATCATTATTCTTACTTTTAAAATGGGCAAAAAAAAAAAAACAAAAAAAAACCTTCCCTGGTCGTCCAGTAGTTAAGAATCCACCTTCCAACACAGGAGACATGGATTTGATCCCTGGACAGGGAACTAAGATTCCACATGCCAGGGGGTCAATGAAGCCCACATACCACAGCTCAGAGCCTCCACAATGCAACTAGAGAAGCTCATACACTCCAACCAAGACCCAGTGCAGCCAAAGATTAAAATAAATTAATTAATTAAAATAAAAGATACACAAAGAGCCTCAGAGAGAAACTGGCCCCAGACAGCCCAAGAGGCCAAGCTGAGGCCACATATGAACACTTTCACTCCAGGGCAGGTGCTCAGAACCACCTCTCCATGGGGCTGTTTGTTTATTTTCTTCTTTTCATGGAGATATGTCATATTGTACTATTCATGTTTTTTTTCCCAGATCATAGAAGCCAGGTCTCCACCTGAATTCTGATTTCATCCAGCCTTTGCATCTCCATCCCACAGCCAATCCAGTGAAAAAAGGCTGTGTGGGTGATCCTGAGTATGAAGGGAACAACTGGCTCTCTGACAGTAGTCTCTGCTTCTCCCAGAGGTCTCCTTAGTGAGTGTGTGGGTCTCTGTGTGTGTACGTGTGTCTATGTGTGGTGCGGAGATTAATATCGCAGAACTATAGTCCTAAGGCTCCCTTGCTTCAGGCTTCCAATCAGGTTCAGCCAATGGGAACCTTGGGCAGGAAAGGGAAGGAGGGAGCAGAGCTGCTGGGGTATGTCTTCCTGTTCTCCCCTTGTTCTGGTGTTTCAGTGGATGACCCTCATGCTCAGCACGGTCCAGGCTCCTCTCCTGTGGCTCTAACCCTCCCCAGGCTCCAGCAGTAACACAGTTTCTTCCTATTTCCCTTTCAGACCTGGGAGTGTTCATGGCTACCCATTGCTGGCAAACCCTGGGTGCTTCAGAATCTCTGGTTCCCTTTGCCCACTGATGCTTCTGTAAAAAAAAGTCCCTTCATTAAGTTCTGTTCAACACCCAACTGAGGGTACCTTCTTCCCCTGCCAGGACCCAAGAGAGACCCTTTAACAACCCCCAGACCAAAGGAAAGGCAAAAACAGCCCTAAACAAGACCTGAAGAGGATGAAGGTCATTTAATTTTATAGGGAATTTGGACTCACTTTTTATAAACTGGAATCAAATACATTGTCCAAAGGTGAGAAGGGGGCCTGGATATACTTGGAGTTTCCCCAGCTGTGCCTTTGTTACAATCTAGGGAGACTCTGAATCCCATAAGCTGAAACAGGAAACCTCACTGCAGCATTTAAATGTTGGTGGGTTAAATTTGGAATATGAATAAACATTTACCCTTGCTATGTACTGCATAATTTCACATCTGTAATGAACTTCCTGTGCTATACTACACACCACTTCTAAACTCACTCCTTGCAAAGAAGCTCTCATCTGCCCTCTGGGTTTTTCTAAAAATAAAAATGATAACAACATTACCAACATGTCCCTATTTAATCTTGGTGATGTAGTCTGAGCCTAAGCAAGGCCTCCAAGTTTAGTGGGCTATTTGTCTTGTCTTCATATGATACGCATGCCACAAAACCTGCAATTATGGGGTTTCTAAGAATTTAAATAATATGTTCTAGATACCAACTCAGTTACTTTGTTTTTCATACACACAGAAATGCATACACACATAAACAACATCCAGGAACATGAGTTTGTCTCTTAAATGTCAATCAGTGACCAAAATCAAATTTTATAAGTAGGTTTCAGAAAAGCCAACTTCATTAACCCTTTATGAATTAAGATAAATAAATGAATATCCATCTAAGCAAGGCATTCTCTCTGACGTTCTCCAGTCATGAAAGATTCTTAGAGTCGGTACAATTCTCAATTATATCCACACAGAAATTAATCAGTCTGACTCTATGCACTGTGATTAAGTTCATTCAATGGAGTGACACTGTTTCACATCACACTTACTCGGTGTGACACCCAAATAATCTTAAACCTCCAGAGTTCAGGATTGCAGACCACTGTGCTGAGGAAGGCCAGGGTCATTTTAGACGACAGACTGTCAAACGCACTACCTTTCAAGATGACCTTGTGATATTAAAATAGAATAAGGTATACTTCACTATTTTAATTTAAAAAAATGGGTCAGATCATAAAATGCAATATGTCAGGGAAGTCTGTAATTTCCTCGGTTCTGTCTCACTGCAACAAAAATTAGAAGTGACAGACCAGTGTTACAGCTCTGTGTTACAGCTCAGTTTTATTTGGCAAGTAAAGGAAAATAAAGGCGTGAGGTTAGGCTGACCCAAAAGACATGGTGAGAAAAGAAGCACCCCCTAACCTCAGCTCAATTTTGGCTCCTCACTTAAAAAAAAATTAACTTATTTATTTTAATTGGAGGCTAATTACTTTACAATTTTGTAGTGGTTTTTGCCATACATTGACATGAGTCACCCATGGGTGTACATGTGTCCCCAATCCTGAAACTCCCTCCCACCTCCCTCCCCATCCCATCCCTCAGGGTCATCCCAGTGCACCAGCCCTGAGCACCCTGTCTCATGCATCAAACCTGGACTGGTGAACTATTTCACATATGATAATACACATGTTTCAATGCTAATCTCTCACATCATACCACCTTCACCTTCTCCCACAGAGTCCAAAGTCTGTTCTTTATCTCTGTCTCTTTTGCTGTCTCGCATATAGGGTCATCATTACCATCTTTCTAAATTCCATATATATGTGTTAATATACTGTATTGGCATTTTTCTTTCTGACCTCTTCACTCTGTATAATAGGCTCCCATTTCATCCACCTCATTAGAACTTATTCAAATGCATTCTTTTATTCCATTGTGTATATGTACCACAGCTTTCTTATCCATTCATCTGCTGATGGACATTTAGGTTGCTTCCATGTCCTGGCTATTGTAAACAGTGCTACAGTGAACATTGGGGTACATGTGTCTCTTTTAATTCTGGTTTATTTAGTGTGTATGCCCAGCAGTGGGATTGCTGGGTCGTATGGCAGTTCTATTCCCAGTTTTTTAAGGAATCTCCACACTGTTCCCCATAGTGGCTGTACTAGTTTGCATTCCCACCAACAGTGTAAGAGGGTTCCCTTTTCTCTGCATCCTCTCCATTATTTATTGTTCGTAGAGTTTTTGATGGCAGCCTTTCTGACCAGCATGACACAGAGCAACCTGGAGCCTGAGCAGTGGCTCCTCACTGAATATGTTTTTTCTCCTTCCCCTGAGCCTGCTCTATGTAAATTGAGCTAGCCAGGAGGGCTGTTTATTTTACCTGAGGGCCTCACTTCCATCCTCTGACCTTCCTTTGATCTATTTTCATGGGCTGTTCCCTTCTTTGTCTTTTAGCCAATCTGGACTACTTTTTCCTATTCTAACTACCTAACATTCCCCCTTCAAGAGTGGGAGGCCCAATTCTTTGGGAATAGGGGCATTGAGGTCTCTCTGGCTACTTCCTGTTGAACTGGGATGGCAAGGGGCATTGGGCCTCCCCCTTTCTAGTCTCAAGCCTGAGGGTCCTTATAGGTGGTGTCCATATAAGGTTGAGTGATATTTTCCATGGTTGGCTATAGTTTTACATATCCTTGTTGAACTGACACAGCATGTTGTAGCTTGTTGACCTGGGCAGAGACAAAATGGGTTAGACAATGCAAAGTCAAGTGGGTCTTAGGAAGCATCACTATGAACAAAGCTAGTGGAGGTGATGGAATTCCAGTTGAGCTATTTCAAATCCTAAAAGATGATGCTGTGAAAGTGCTGCATTCAATATGCCAGCAAAGTTGGAAAACTCAGCAGTGGCCACAGGACTGGAAAAGGTCAGTTTTCATTCCAATCCCAAAGAAAGGCAAAGCCAAAGAATGCTCAAACTACTGCCCAATTGCATTCATCTCACATGAGAGCAAAGTAATGTGCAAAATTCTCCAAGCCAAGCTTCAACAGTACATGAACCATGAACTTCCAGATGTTCAAGCTGGATTTAGAAAAGGCAGAGGAACCAAAGATCAAATTGCCAACATCAGCTGGATCATCAAAAAACAAGAGAGTTCCAGAAAAACATCTACTTCTGCTTTATTGACTAAGCCAACACAACATACTGTGGAAAATTCTTAAAGAGATGGGAATACCAGACCACCTAACCTGCCTCCTGAGAAATCTGTATGCAGGTCAAGAAGCAACAGTTAGAACTAGACATGGAACAACAGACTGGTTGCAAATTGGGAAAAGAGTACATCAAGGCTATATGTTGTCAACTTGCTTATTTAACTTATATGCAGAGTACATCATGAGAAATGCTGGGCTGGAAGAAGCATGAGCTGGAATCAAGATTGCTGGGAGAAACATCAATAACCTCAGATATGCAGATGACACCACCCTTATGCCAGAAAGCAGAGAAGAACTAAAGAGCCTTTTGATGAAAGTGAAAGAGGAGAGTGAAAAACTGGCTTAAAACTCAACATTCAGAAAACTAAGATCATGGCATCTAGTCCCGTCATTTCATGGCAAATAGATGAGGAAACAATGGAAACAGAGAGAGACTTTATTTTGGGGGGCTCCAAAATCACTGCAGATGGTGACTGTAGCCATGAAGTTAAAAGACACTTGCTCTTTCGAAGAAAAGCTATGACAGCATATTTAAAAGCAGAGATATTATGTTGCCAACAAAGGTCCATCTAGTCAGAGCTATGATTTTTCCATTAGTCATGTATGAATGTGAGACTTGGACTATAAAGAAAGCTGAGCACTGAAGAATTGATGCTTTTGAACTGTGATGCTAGAGAAGACTCTTGAGAGTCCCTTGGGCTGCAAGGAGATCCAGCCAGTCCATCCTAAAGGAAATCAGTCCTGAATATTCATTGGAAGGACTGATGATGAAGCTGAAATTCCAATACTTTGGCCACCTGATGCGAAGAACTGACTCATTGAAAAGGACACTGATGCTGGGGAAGACTGAAGGCAGGAGAAGAAGGGGACAACAGAGGATGAGATGCTTGGATGGCATCATCAACTTGATGGACATGAGTTTGAGTAAGCTCTGGGAGTTGGTGATGGACAGAGAAGCCTGGCGTGCTACAGTCCACAGGGTTGCAAAGAGTCGGACATGACTGACCAACTGAACTGAACAGAAATACAGGAAATCTTGTTACAGCTGTCTGACAATCTACTGATTTAGGCACTTTCAGAAATAAAGAAGGATAAAAGACAATGCTTACCTTCAAGGAGTTTATAATCTGGCTGGGTTAGGACATAAAAAGAGAATTAACAGCACATGAAAGTAGACACTGGAAGATGAGAAATGAGTAGCTCAGATACTGAAAGTTCTGAGAGGCCAGAAAAGAGAGGAACCAATCCAGATTTCTCAAGAAAAACATTCTTTTTTTTCTCAAAAGAATCAGTTCTCATTTTAAAAATCATAAGAGGAAGCTTTACATTACCTAATTCAATCAAACAACATGTTTCCTTTATTACAGAGGTTTGCCAACTAAACACTGTAGTATTAAAATGCTTTGAGATCATCCAAACAATGATTAAAAGCACTTATTTCTTGATAAGTTTTCTGCAGATTAAATGCACACACTTTACATTAATTATTACCAAGCTGGGCAGGAAGTACACACCCTGCAAGAACCCCCGGCTTTCATAGAAGTGAAGGCAGTGAAATTATATTCTCTTTCCTCACCACATTTCTATTGATCTTCTTAGAGCAATCTCAGAAATGTTGCAAACAAATAATTTACACCCGATAAGAAAAGACAGGCCCCGAGAAGATAGGTGATTAGAAAAATGAGAAAATATCTCTGGCCAGGCCATTTTCTATTATGAGGGGCAGGCAGTCCCAACAGTGAACCATTTTTCTTGCCTTATCTGAAGGCTTAATGCCGGCGTTGGAAGACGAGGAGGAGTTAAACTCTGCCTTTCTGCTTGCTGTCAAGCCTCATCATTGCCAGACATGCTTCTATTTCATTTCACTGAAGAGCTCGGCAGAGAGTTCTGAAGCGCGTGGGAAGCAGGAGCCACTCCTGGGTTCAGCTAGCGCTTTTCAAGGAAAGGGAGGGCACCATCTCTCTCCCTCCCTGTTATCCCTTACAGGGAATCCACTGTCCAATTTACTTCGACTTATTTGGACTTGAAAGGAAACACTCCAGTCTGCAATGAATAACCCCAGACAGTTGTAAAGTTAGACCAACTTCTAAAAGGATTCCCTCGGCTTTTCTAAGTGCAAACGTGATTTCCCAGGTAATTCATAATTAGTTAATGGTGCCCCGAATGATTTTTAGCTGTCGTAAGCACCATTACTGTCTTCTGAAAAATTTAGAGATGTTTCTTCAGAAATGACAGCAGCTGTTAGCTTTATTGCAAAACTTTTCTTTCCATTAGCAGATGGCTGAATTTCTTTCTTATTTCCAATTATGAAAACATGTCTCAACTTGTTATTTTAGGCTATTGTGAGCATTTGACCTCCAGCATAAGGCATGAGGAGACATAAGCCTGTTTACTTGAGACTTGTTTTATAAAATAGTGAGTTGATTTAGGGTCCTGATGATCCCTATTCTGCTGTTCTTTTTTTTTTTTTTAAATTCAGGAATAGCGAGTATATAATTTAAAATGTCAGGATACGATAATAAAAGGGTGAAGGTATTTTCTCTACCCAGTAATTATGCTCAAATATTAAAGTTATAACATCCAAAATAAAAACTACAGTTATCTGGCAGTTAAAAACATTTTCTCCACACCACACTGTTGGTATAAAAGCCTCTTTTACCTATTCACATTATATCCTCCATGTAAATTCTGCCCTGGTCAACCTCTCAAATAAATGATTTTGTTGTGTCTCCATCTGAGTCTTTTTTTGGTTATTCATTTGCTTAAGATAAAGGCGAGGGGAAAAAAATCTTTATTCTAGAGTAAAACAAACTAGGCTGTACCCTTATAAATCTAATCTAAAATGAGTGTATACATAAGAAAGCAGACTTGCCTAAAAAAGGAAGGGTTTGCCTCAGTTGAATGAAGAATGACCATGTAGAAAATATTATTCAGACTTTTGGGATTCTGAATAGGAAAAGGAGGGTTACTGTTAGAAAGAGGAGCAGACACAAAAAGGTTCATAAAAATCAAAAGATAAACTGTTATTAAATAATCACAGCTTGGAATCTCAAAGAACCAGCATTCCCCCTGGCACCAACTATTAGTATCTCTGCCCCTGCAGTTTCTCACCTTTCAGCCCAAATCATCAAAGAATCTGTTTGACAATCAATCCAGCATCATGTTTTGAGAGGTCATTTTTCAGAAGGTCCTGATTTTTTTAAATGTTTTCTTTTTTACTCATTTTCTCTGGAAGGTTAAAGGAAGCACACACACATACACACATGATTTGGGGCTAAAGAATGAATAAAAAATAAGTGCAAAAACTAAACTATTAAATTAACTTTCAGCTTTACAATTCAGAGAAGAAATGTTAAATGCGTCAAGTTGCAGGCAGCATTTAAGGCCATAAACTGGTTATTATCCTACAGTACTTATAGGTGCCTCTGGGCTCCAGGTGCCTTGCAACTGCTAATTACACATTTCTCTGGCTACTCCAATAGGGAATAGGCTTCATTAACCACATTTTACAGGCAAAGAATCGGGAGCTAAGTAATGGGCCTTAGGTTACAGACCAGACAGAAGGTAGGGAAGGAACATGATACTTAGTCTCTCAGTCCAAGCAGACATCTTGTGGAGCATCATCTTAAAAAAATCAAAGAGATAACTACTGGTGTTGATTTATAACTTTTATTCCAACAGTGAGAAAACCAGAAGCCTCACCACCTTCAGAAGGTGGTCCACAGCAGTGATTCTCAGCATGTATCAGAAACTTCTGGAGGGCTTATTAGCAAGCAGATTTCGAGCCCCACCTCCAGCTTTTTGGATTTAGAAGGTCTGGGATGGGTGCTCGCTTTGGCAGCACATATACTAAAATTGGAACGATACAGAGAAGATTAGCATGGCCCCTGCGCAAGGATGACATGCAAATTCGTGACGCATTCCATATTTTTAGGGTGGGATGATTTGGGAGAATGGCACTGAAACATGTATACTATCATATAAGAAATGAAGCACCAGTCTATGTTCAATACAGGATACAGGATGCTTGGGGCTGGTGTACGGGATTATCTGGGGAGATGGTGTGGGGTGGGAGGTGGGAGGGGGCTTCGGCATTGGGAGATCGTGTAGACCTGTGGCTGATTCATGTCAATGTAGGGCAAAACCAATACAGTATTGTAAAGTAGAATAAAGTATTAAAAAAAAAAAAAAGAAGGTCTGGGATGGGCCCGAGAATCTGTATTTCTGTGAAGTTCTTGGGTGATGCTGACACTGGTGGTCTAGGAATTCACTTCTGTAGAAATGCTATTCCACCTCACATGTCAGTCCTTTCTCATACACCTTGAACCATTTCTCCCTTACCCTCTCTGCAGCTCTTATTTGCAGATGGACACTCCTGATTCCCACTCAGTAAAGTCTCTCAGTCATGTCCGACTCTTTGCGACACCATGGACTGTAGCACGCCAGGCTTCCCTGTCCATCACGGATTCCCAGAGCTTGCTCAAACTCATGTCCATTGAGACAGTGATGCCATCCAACCACCTCATCCTGTTGTCCCCTTCTCTGCCTGCCTTCAATCTTTCCCAGCATCAGGGTCTTTTGTCTTTTTCAATGAGTCAGTTCTTCACATCAGGTGGCATCATACTGAAGTTTCAGCTTCATCATCAGTCCTTCCAATGAATATTCAGGACTGATTTCCTTTAGGATTGACTGGATCTCCTTGTAGTCCAAGAGACTCTCAAGAGTCTTCTCTAGCTGCAGCTGCTAAGTCACTTCAGTCGTGTCCAACTCTGTGCGACCCCACAGACGGCAGCCCACCAGGCTCTCCCGTCCCTGGGACTGTCCAGGCAAGAACACTGGAGTGGGTTGCCATTTCCTTCTCCAATGCATGAAAGTGAAAATTCAAAGTGAAGTCGCTCAGTTGTGTCCAACTCTTAGCAACCCCACGGACTGCAGCCTACCAGGCTCCTCCATCCACGGGATTTTCCAGGCAAGAATACTGGAGTGGGGTGCCACTGCCTTCTCCAGCACCACAGTTCAAAAGCATCAATTCGGTTCTCTGCTTTCCCCATCCCACTGGCCTTGCCCATCCATCTTACTCAGTAGATCCCATAGACAGAAACGAGGCTGTGTTAGAAGGTGATTAAGAGCCCCGGTTCTGATATATATATCAAATTGTCTTACTCCACTCAAGTCTTAACGCCTCCATTGCTACATTTATAAAATGGGGGAAATAACAACACCTGTTAAGTATATTTTAAGAGTTCATTGAGGTAACCCACTGAAAAAGATGTAATCCACTGAAGCACTGAATGCTTGACATGGAATTAGAGTTCATTGAATGATGATGATTATTATACTGTTGGATGCATATTATCCAACAGTACAGAAACGGAGCAGCTCTCCCAAAATGAACCAGGCTTGGGATGTTTTCCATTCAGTGGCACTAGGTAAAGTGTCTGAGGAAGGTCTGATGTTTTAGCCCAGCCATAAGTGAGGAGTTAAGGATGACTTCCTTTAAAACCCACCCTTACCCTGCCCCTGAAACTGCACAGGATGTTAACTTTATAACCCTTCAAAGAGATATTCTAAGAGATATTTGCATCTTAATAAGAGTCACTTAAAGACTAAAAGTAGCATTTTAAAGAATTTGGTGAGGCTCAGAACCAAGGAGATCAAAGAAGGCCTGAGGCAACTGCCTAGCATCCAAGGTGTGATGCTGATGCATGTCCCAGAGAGGCACAGTTCCTCTCCCAGTTGCCACTGGCTTCCTTGCCAGGGAGACCAGTCTTTGGATTGCAAATGGGATGGAAGCCTTGATGACAGAGACCTTGGAAGAAGACATGATCTATGAGAATGGAACCAGAGCAAGGAATTAGACAAATGCCTTGATTATTTTAAAGAGAGAGAAGGAAAATTCTCTAAGATATAGGTGGTGGAGCTGGAAATGGATCCCAGAAATTAAAAATGAGATGGATTGGAAAAGAAGTTGGTAACGGTGATGTCATAAAAGCCAATCCAGTCTCACTAAGAACAAGTCAAGTCACAGTGATGCCAATATTTCTTTCCAGAAAGATTGGCATATCAGAGCAAATGAAGCAGACAAGAAGGCTGTTTGCAAAGCATTTTGGACAAGGTTACAAAACACAAGACAGGGACCAATATGATTAGGCAGATTAATAATTTGATGATTGAAACATAGAAAATGAACAAATTAGTTGATATAAGAATATTTCTTGCCTTACCCTAGGCAATATTTTCATGAATATTTTAACCAAAAATGAGAGCAGTTTTAATCAAAATTATCCATGTAGGAGATCTAATTAAAGGTCACTATATTTGAAAAAAGCATAAAGTATGTTCTTTACCCTTTCTGGAAAAAGACTCAGAAGCTTGGATTGCTACCTGTAAGGGATAGATAACATGTTAGATGGTAAAAAGGGGATTTTTAAAAAATCTGAATAGGCTGGCACCAAATTCACTAAAATTTCATTTAAGAGGGATAAGTGTAACTTTTGGCCAAGAATTTTAAAAAATCACTGTTAATATTGGGGAGACACAGCCTAGCAAGGGTATATACAATGTACAGATGTAAAGATTGTAATTGGTGTAATATCAGTAGCTATTGTAGAGTAACTAAGCAAACTCTGATCTCAGACTGTGCTAAACAGGATGGCAAAATAGCCATCTGCTTCGGTCAGACTCTCTGGAGTGTCAAGTGGTTCTGGGGGCCACATTCTATGTTAGGGATGGACTAAAACATATCTGAAAGAGAAAGAGCAAAATGAGATGATTCAAAACCTCATCACGCAAAACAAGGCTGAAGGAGGCTGGGTTAGCAGTGTCTCTGGGTGAGCCGGATGCATGTGTTCAAACAGCTAAAGGGCCAGACATGGACGTGTTCTGCATAGTCCAGGAATGCAGAGAAACAGAATAACACCAATCCAAGGAAGTGATTCCTAATGGTCTCCAGTGGTGACTTCAAGAGATAAGGAGTTCCCCATTGCAGGAAACAGTCAAGCATGGCCAAAGGGCTTCCCAAATAGAAGTCTCTCCATCCAGGTCACTGTCTGTGACCCGGATGGATAATGCTAACTTGACCGTATTTGCCATAAACACTCCCTTTCTGGAATGAAGCCTTGGGGACTCCCTACTACTGGCTGAAAGACTGACTTCTATGAGCCACAGAACTGTATCCAAATCCCAATAAAGTCAGTTTAATAATATACTGGATTATACAGAGCTTTTCATCTATGGAGCTCAGGGCATTTTCATACCAATTACTGCCTTTTATCTTAACAATACTCCCACCAGGGGAGGACCAACAGGAAGCAAGTTTGATTTTGCCCATTTTGTAGCCAGGGAAGTGTGAGGAGACTTGAGGAAGGTTATTCTGCCTTGATGGGAACCTGGTACTTGGGATCTTCTTTTTTTAGCAATATGTTTTTTTAAAGGTAGAGCTGGTTTCTATCCTTCTGAAGGACACTGTCTCTGTTACAATGTATTTAGAAGCAACAGTAATCAGGGAGAACGTTTGATTGCAGGAAAAGCAGGAACCCATCGGGGGGAGAGAGGCAGAGCTGTTAGGAATCAGTGTGAGAAAAACCATTTGACCCTGATTAGTGGTGAATTACAAGGAAAAATGGCTTGGATAGGACCCTTCTTCTCATTTTACTTCATTTTCCTCAATTATCTGAGGGGCTGATAATTCTCTGAGATGGAAGGCAGTTCCCAAAATAGCTTTTTACACCACATGAAAATATCCAGGACTTAAGGGCACCCTAGTCTGTGTTTCTGTGTGGTATTTAACACAGTATGTCTTAAATTAGATTGGCAAATGTTTCCAATGGATCTATAAGATCTGTAAAGGGAATGTTAGAAGAGGGCAGCAGAGGATGAGACAGCAGAGGATGGCATCACTGACTCGACAGACATGAATATGAGCAAACTCCAGGAGAAAATGAAGGAAAGCCTGGCATGCTGCAGTCCCTGGGGCTGCAGAGTCTGACACAACTTAGCTACTGAACAATGAAAAGTCTTCCTTCCCCCTTTGTCAAGAAGTATAGAAGAGAGGATATGAGCGCAGTCTCTGAAACCAGACTGCCTAAGTTCAAATCCCATCTCTAACATTTAAGAGCTGTGTGACTTTGGGCAAATCAGTTCACTGCTCTGTACTCCGCCTCCTTATCCATAAAACTGGGACTTTTTAGCATACCTCCTCCCTCACAGGAGGTCTATGAGGAATAGATCAGGAATCCATGAGTGTCAGGCCCCTGGCATGTACTTCCCAGGTCAACCTCCATTAACCCTGCACTATCTGCACCATAGAGCCCAGCAAATCTTCACCTCAGTGATCAGAACCACTCTACTCTCTCATCACCTGCCTTAAAATCTCAGGCTGTCAACACCACAGGGCAATATTAGGAAAGCAGGTATAAGGAAAAGGCACAGATAATCCAGAAACCTCCTCTCTCTAAAAAACGTCCATTATTTTCACCAAGGAATCTTTGTACCAGAATTGCTGAAGATCTCTGAAGAAGAGATCAGTTCAGATCAGTTGTTCAGTCATGTCCAGCTCTTTGTGACCCCCATGACTGCAGAATGCCAGGCCTCCCTGTCCATCACCAACTCCTGGACTCAAACTCAAGTCCCTTGAGTCAGTGATGCCATCCAACCACCTCCTACTCTGTTGTCCCCTTCTCCTCCCGCTTTTAATCCTTCCCAGCATCAGTCTTTTCAAATGAGTCAGCTCTTTGCATCAGGTGACCAAAGTATTAGAGTTCCAGCTGTAGCATCAGTCCTCCCAATGAATATTCAGGACTGGTTTCCCTTAGGATTCACTAGTTGGATCTCCTTTTAGTCCAAGGGAATCTCAAGAGTCTTCTCCAATACCACAGTTTAAAAGCATCCATTCTTTGGTGCTCAGCTTTCTTCACAGTCCAACTCTCACATCCATACATGACCACTGGAAAAACCATAGCTTTGCCTAGATGGACCTTTGTTGGCAAAGTAATGTCTCTGCTTTTTAATAGGCTATCTAGGTTGGTCATAACTTTTCTTCCAAGGAGCAAGCATCTTTTAATTTCATGGCTTCAGTCACCATCTGCAGTGATTTTGGAGCCCCCAAAAATAAAGCTTGACACTGTTTCCACTGTTTCTCCATCTATTTGCCATGAAGTGATAGGACTAGATACCATGATCTTAATTTTATGAATGTTGAGTATAAGCCAACTTTTTCACTCTCCTCTTTCACTTTCATCAGGAGGCTCTTTGGTTCTTCTTCACTTTCTGCCATAAGGGTGGTGTCATCTACATATCTGAGGTTATTGATATTTCTCCCGGCAATCTTGATTCCAGCTTGTACTTCTTCCAGCCCAGTATTTCTCATGATGTACTCTGCATATAAGTTAAATAAGCAGGGTGACAATATACAGCCTTGATGTACTCCTTTCCCGATTTGCAACCAATATGTTGTTCCATGTCTAGTTCTAACTATTGTTTCTTGACCTGCATACAGATTTCTCAGGAGGCAGGTCAGGTGGTCTGGTATTCCCATCTCTGTAAGAATTTTCTACAATTTGTTGTGTTCCACACAGTTGAAGGCTTTGGCGTAGTCAATAAAGCAAAAGAAGATGTTTTTCTGGAACTCTTGTTTTTTGATGATCCAACAGATGTTGGCAATTTGATCTCTAGTTCCTCTGCCTTTTCTAAATCCAGCTTGAACATCTGAAAGTTCACGGTTCACGTACTGTTGATGTCTGGCTTAGAGAATTTTGTGCATTACTTTGCTAGGGTATGAGATGAGTACAGTTGTGCGGTAGTTTGAGCATTCTTTGGCAGGCATTGCCTTTCTTCATACTTTCTTTCACCATTATCTCTTCTTCATACTGTTGAGAAACCCCATGAACAGTATGAAGAAGAGATAATGGTGTTATAAAGAAACGTCATTCTAAAATAAGTTTTAAAAGCAATCACTTTCTCCCATGAGGGAGAAATTTACCTAACTGCTCCCAGCATTGGGTCTAATTTTAAGTAATTTACACTGTGGTGTTGGAGAACAAGTAAAGATGGGATCAGTGTGGTCTCTCTGGTTGCAGCAGACACGCCCCTGCAAACAGGGTGTGAAGCAAAAGACAGGAGGGACACATAGGAGGCTGGAGGGAGAGGGCCAGATGCTGACTGTGGGACAGAACAAGCTCTTCCAAGGCCCAGAAGGAATAACTCGGAGAGACTAGAGGAAAGAGAAAGAGACCCTTCGGGAAGGAAAGGCCCCCAAGGAAATGCATGTCTCGGTGTGGCAGGACAGACTGGTTGACAGGTTAACACCTGGGACCCATCATTACCATTGCTGTTCCAAGTAGAGTCTGGAGTCCCGCTGGTTGTTAGATGGCAGCGAGGCAAGTTGCCACATCCTAGAAATTGCTCTGTTGGTTTTGATGTTTCTTTAATATTTATTTGACTTTACTTCTTTCAGTAAAGAGAATTTTTTATAATAAAGTTGTAGAAAGGGTACAGTCACAGATCTATGGGTTGCCAGCCCAAAGCCTCACTGGCAAGCCTTTGGGAGGATGCCCTTGCTATGCACAATGGCAGGGTTCTGGCACCCTGGTTAGCAGTGTATCTAGAGCACAGGGAAGGCTAATGACACATTACTATCTTTCCAGAGGCAAAAGTGCAAAATTTAGAAGCCGCAGTCTGGTGGACTCCAGTCTCTGGTGATAAAGTTTGGTGATGGGTGTGATGGTGAAGAGCCCACTGACAAAGGAGGTGTGGGTCTCATGCAGTTCTAGCACTTTCTGGCTCTAACTTTAGGGAAATGACTTACCGTCTTGAAATCTCCATTGCTTCCTCTTTAATAGAGAAATCTATAGCACCTACCCCCGGGGGCCAGGGAGCGTTCAGGAGCCCAGGTCCTCACTAAATACTGACGCCTGTCATTCCACTCATCAATCCTGTACTTCATCCTCTAGTGGAGAGTCACAAAAATACAGAAAGAACTGAAAGACTGGGGGAGGGGGAGGGCAGCAGAGGGAGGAGAGGCTGCACAAAGGAACTGGACATTTCAACACTGGCTCATTCACCCTGAGAAAGCGAGATGTGATGAAGAGTTTGGTGCCACTCGGTTCCAGAGTAAACAAATGCCCAGACAAGCTGTGGCCTTGTAAGAAAACCCCACACTCAATATTGTGAACTGACGGCTTTGGGCCCTCATAAGGACTGGAGAGAAAGGCTAAAAATAAAGTCGTTCTGTGGAAATGGAGATGGAATCAGCACCCCTAATGGAAAAACGCAATCTGCAACTGTAGATTTATCCAAAGACTCCTGGGGCTTCTCAGAAGTGAGCACCTTACACCTCAAAGCGAAAGCAACAATTTTGGCAGCTCCGTTATACCTGAATCGTGTTCACGGGGTTGTTAAACTAGGGACTGCCTGTGAAGGCTCTATACACCATGTCTGGCCCTGGGGAGTACAAGGACTACTTTCGTTCTGGTGTGAAAAAAAGGTAATCAGAGGATTTCTGCACCAATGGGAGGATGCTAGGCTGACTGCCACCTGTGCCCTTTCTCTCCTCCCTGCCTCAACTCAGCCTCTGATTGGAGTCCAGGACTTAACACAATCTGTGTTGTTTATCTAATAAAGGTGGGCTAAGAACAGGCTTGAGTCCTTGACTGTTTGCGGTGATTCCATATAAAATGTTTTATGCACAGCTCCTAAGCAGTACATAAGAGTTCATGGCATTAGTGGCTTTTACATTGGCAGACTTTTACATTGGCACACACAGTTCCCTTTTTATGCCCTGAACTACGTTCTGGCTCCAGCAGCATCCTGCTTGCCCTCATAGCTCCCCTCTGATACACTTCTGTGTATCCGGTGGGGAATAACAGCCTGGTGAAGCACAGACAGCATGTCAGCTTGTGGCCATGTGGTTTGGGGACCAGATTAAGAGAACAGGGGCCTTGTAAGAGCTGTGAGCATCTCTCTGCATACCCTGCCAGCCACAGGAGTCAGGCAAGACAGAGTTATAAGGAAACGAAAAATTTCCTTTCTATTTTATGAGATGATGAGCTTCTTCCCTGTTATTAGGCCCAAACTACTATGCTCCTTACAGCTTTCATAGCTTCCCTGGTGGCTCAGACAGTAAAGCCTCTGCCTGCAATGCGAGAGACCTGGGTTTGATCCCTGGGTCAGGAAGATCCCCTGCGGAAGGAAATGGCAACCCACTCCAGTACTCTTGCCTGGAAAATTCCATGGATGGATGAGCCTGGTAGGCTACAGTCTTTGGGATAACAAAGAGTCGGGTACGACTGAGCACTTCACTGGTTCACAGCTTTCATAGAAAGGTAAGCATTATTTGTTGCCTTATAGACTCTGTTGAATTATTAGGGTCATAAATTACCTACAGGACAGGTCACTTAACTAATGCAAGTTACTTGGTTTAATACATCTGCAAGTGCCAAGGCACCCATCACACACACACACACACACACACACACACACACACACACACACACAAATAAAACTGCTTGAAAAAGTTATCAAAAAAGAAAGAAAGAAAAAATTTGAAAGGCAGAGGAGCTACCCTGAGTACAAAAAGCACCTGAAGCAGTGTCTGTCTCAGGGCTCTGATGCTGCTCCCTTTTTTCTCAGACAGCTCCTAGGGTGCTCTTCATCTATGCTCTTGGCTGCTGTGAACTCCACATGGCTGTCTCTAACACAGACCTCTCCACTGTGCTCCAGAACAGGACTCAGCAAACTTTTTAGGTCAAAGGCTCGAGACAAAGTATTTCAGACTTTGGTGCCACTTGGCGTCTGCTCTCTGAAGCACCTACTCAACTCTGCCCTCATAGGTTGGCAAAAGGGGCCATAAACAATGTTTAAACCAATGTGCCTGGCTGTAGGTCAATGAGACTTCATTTACAAAAACAAAGAGGAGGCAGGGTTTGGTCTGTGCATTCACAGTTTGCTGACCCCTGCTCTCAACTTCAAGTGCCAGTTAATTAGACATTTCCACCTGCAGATTCCACAGGTGCCTCCAAACTCAATGTTTCAAGGCTAGAAACAGTCTCTTTCACTATCAGTTAGCTATAAACACACCACCAACACTTGTGTGCCCCAGGGTTGGGGCATTAGCTACATTCCCCACCCTGACAGCCCAGAGAGTGAAAGAGAAAGCGAAGTCATTCAGTTGTGTCCGACTCTTTGTGACTCCATGGACTGTAGCCTACCAGGCTTCTCAGTTCATGGGATTTTCCAGGCAAGAGTACTGGAGTGGGTTGCCATTTCCTTCTCCAGGCGATCTTCCTGACCTAGGGGTCAAACCCGGGTCTCCTGCATTGTAGGCAGATGCTTTACCCTCTGAGCCACCAGGGAAGCCTTGTCAAGCCCAGAGGCAAGTACAAAGCCTAACTTTTAATTTATCTCATTTGTCCCACTACAATTATGTGTTCCTTGAGTGCAGGGACCATGCCTTCCTATGGTCTACTCTCGTTTCTAGAACAAGAAAGGGGCTCCTCTAAAATGTTTACTGAGTGAATGAATGAACTGTTAAAACAGCTCTAGGGCAGTGCCTCTTAAACTTCAGTGTGCATATATATCACCTGGCAACTTTATTCTGCAGATTCTGATTCAGTAGGTCTAGAATTCTCAGTCTAGAATCGGCCTGAGGTTCTGTATTTCTGTCACTCTCACAGGATGCTAAATATTGCTGGTCCACGGATCACACTTTGAGTAGCAAGAATCTGGGAAATATCCTTTGGTCCCATTGTGGCATATGCTAAGAAGAGTTCTTTGCCATATTAGTGCATGTGTTGATTTCTTTCCATGATCATTTCATTAACTCATTAGCTGCACCTATTCAAAACTCCAGAGAAATTAATAACATAGCTATGGCACCCAAATGACCTTAAAATTTGCAGAGTTTACACACAATTCCATTTCTAAGCCTCAGACTACTGTTGTTTCAATTACTTCCTCCTTCCCTATTTATTCCTATCCCTTGGTACCCACTTAATTTAATTTAAACATAACCATTCTCATTATCTGTGTTGTGATTTTTCTACAGATGCTCTGCCAATGCAAAGCTTTCTTATAAAGTTGTGCTACTTATCATGAACAGTGCAAATGTCTGAAACAAATTATTATTGTTTAGAAATTCAAAAGAATAGTCTCTTTTCCCAGAACTCCAGTACAATGACCAAGTCAAAACCTATTTGGGGGCTACCTACACCCCTTTTTATAGCAACAAAACACTTTTTATCAGCAGGGGAAATAATGCTTACAGAGCTCCAGGGACTACATGATTCTCCACCTTTCCCAACCTTCCCTAATCCATCAAACTCCTACACACACCAAAAAAAAAAAAAAAAAAAAAAAAAGAGAGAGAGAGAGAGAGACGGAAGAAGAATATACAAAGTTTATCTAGAGGAACGTTATACTCCATGAAAGCTGAGCTCTTTGTTTTGGCAAGTTAAAAGTGTAATCTTAACATTGTGGCAAAAATCACATTTCTTCGTATGAGTTCAGTAAAGTTAGATGCCACACTGAGGGCAGCAGCTCGAGTCACGCAGCTTTGACTAGAAACCAGCTTTTAGCATAAAGATGCCACAGATCTGTAACAAGTAGGCTGTAGGCTAGTTTATACCAGGTAATCTCAGCATTTCGGATAACTCCATCGCCTCTGACAACTTCTAAGCATGTTGAATTGTGTCATAAAATTGGTGTCATAGTGAATATGTGATTCTAACTGGGTTTTTTCACTACTAAATTGTAGTAAAATGCACTATAATCACCTCATTCTACATAAATGGCCCTCTCTCTGTATGTATTTCAATGGAAGGAGTCAAATTGACTTACCTGAAATTATAAAAAAAATGATTACAAAAATATGACAGTTTTATAACTGGTGAACATCTTATAATACCTACGTCTTAGGCCGTTCTGGTAGCTATAACAAAATACCCACGGGATAACTTATAAAGAACAGAAATTTGTTTCTCATCATTCTGGAGGCTGGAAGTCCCAGATCAGGGTGCCAGCCTGGTTGGGTGAGGGCTGTAGACATTTCATTACATCCTCACATGGCAGAAAGGGCTAGGGACCTCTGAGGGCATTAGGCCTATTCAGAAGGGCTCTACCCTCATGCCCTAATTACTTTCCAAATACCCCACCTCCTAATGCCATCACACTGGTGTTAGGATTCCAATATGTGAATTTGGGCAGAACATAAACATTCCGACCACAGCAACCTGATTTCATTATGAAAAGTCCTTGATACTGGGAAAGACTGAGGGCAGAAGGAGAAGAGGGCATCAGAGGATGAGATGACTGGATGGCATCACCGATGCAATAAACATGAACTTGGGCAAACTTTGGGAGTGGTGAGGGGCAGGGAGGACTGGCATGCTGTAGTCCATGGGGTTGCAAAGAGTCGGACACAACTGGGCAACTAAACAACAACTATATATGGCAAGTATTCCTATTTATCCAAAATCCAAATGTCCAGAAAGCACCAATAAAAATGTGTTTGATAGTAATTGATTTTCATATTGACAATTCCAGGGAACTGAAAGATCCTGAAGGGTCTTCTACATTATTAAAGAAACATTAATACTTACAGAATTTTAGAGCTGAAAGAGATTTGGAGTGAAAAATGTCCAAAATGCACATCTGACAGCTGTGTACTGAGTCCAGAGGAGTGAAAAACTTACTCATGAATGAAGAAAGCAAGGCCTGGAACTCAGTTTCCTCCTATCCCCGCACACGGTCTTTGTGTTATACTGATTAAATGGTATTAAATATAGTAATCTTTTATGTGTTCAAATTTTTAGAAATTTCATAATTCATGTATGGTCCACCCTATCTAATACTTTAGCACCCACCACTATGTTTCAGAAATCCCTGCCTGCTTTATCTCTTCTCTTTGACATTCTCATAATTAAAATAAAATAAAAAAATCATCTGTCTCCTCAATTTGAAGGTAAGATTTTTAAGGACAAAGATCTTTTATCTTTTCTTCACAGCTATACCACCTAGAATAGTGTCCAGCACAAAGTAAGAAGAGGGTAAATTTGTTAAATTAAGAAAAATGAATCGTATATGATAACCCTCAAAAATATTTCTGCACTATCAAAATACTGCCTTTTCATGTCATCTATTTGACATTTTTTTCCAGAACCTCTGATGTGCCAGGCATTTTACAAGGCTGAGGTGAAGTTCAGAGTAATAGGTTTATTTTATTCATTCAGGGAGCTTAATTTAAGGTGATCCTATTATTGTAACCTCCTAATGCAATGTCATCCCTTATCAGCTTAATTCTGCAGACTGGACCTAGACATTACTCCCTGAAGGAATTACTTTCACCTTCAGCCTGAAGTTAGGACTCTTAGGATTCAGCAATCGCTTCCTAGGATCATACAGGAAGGAAGCTGCCATCTTTATGTTGGCCTGCCAGTGCTGAGAAAGATAGATTAGATCAAAATCAGCATGCCTGGCCAGCAGTTTTGACATATTCCCTCTTTCAGGTTTCCCATCACAAAGGAAAGCACTTTGTCTATGGGAAGATCCTCAAATTAGAAGCATGCATACTTTTTGAGGTAGTCAAAAAAGGTGAAATAAATCTATGGCTTTGTTCTCTAAGAATAGGATAAAAATAATTTCATAAGAATTGAAGAAATCATACAATATTTTCACAATTGAGTGCTAAATTACAGGAAGGTTGGCTCTTTTATATTGAGAACGCTGATGTCTAACACCTCTGAGGGGTTTGATACTTAGAGCTGTCTTGTCCATATAATGCACAATGTCGGTTTAATCAAGTGACACTTGACAGAGAGGAGGCCTGGAATTATTCCATCTCAGAACAGTTTATAAGAACTCAGAAAAATAAAAAACCATAGATACTTAATAATTCATTCTTTAATACAAGTGCAGGTAATTTTTTTTAAAACTGTTTCTATTTGGCTTTAGACTCCCACCTGTTCTTTTCAGTTCACCTTAGGTGATGACCTCAAATGTTCTACCCTGCACCTAATGTCAACTTGCAATCTTGGAATATTCATTCAATTAATATTCTGGGAGCTTCCCTCGTGGTCCAGTAGCTGAGACTCCAAGCTCCTAATGCAGGGGATCTGGGTTCAATCCCTGGTCAGGAAAATAGGTCCCATGTGCCTCAGTGAAGATTGAAGATGCAGTGTGTCACAACTAAAACCTGGTGTAGCCAAATTAAGAAAAATACTCTGTGCATGTCTCATCTCCTGGACCATACAAGCATCTCTTTGGGGTTAAGAACCATGCTGTATTCATGTTAATATCCTTCTTGGCTCTCAGCTCAAGTATACTGTATAGAGTAACTACTAAGAAATACTAGCTGACAGTGAATTATATGAATTTTTGTTATTATCGTTAGTGGTGGTGGTGTAACTTCCAATTCATCTTCCTAGGTTTGTTGCTATTTACTCACTAAGAAGCATCTGATTCTTTGAAATGAGCTCAACCAGTAAAATCATCTTTCCCACTTGCTTTGTGAACATCTTCTCACTAGTCCACAGGCCCTCTATTTCCTGGGGATTCTTCCAGTTTGGGTTCACATTCTCAAATAAGAGGCTAGGGTCTTGGGTATTTCTCCTGTAGCCTGCCAGGCTCCTTTGTCTATGGGATTTCCCAGGCAAGAATACTGGAGTGGGTTGTCATTTTCTTCTCCAGGGGATGTTCCCCACCCAGGGACTGAACTCATGTTTCCTCCATCTCAGGCAGATTCTTTATTGCTGAGCCACTGAGCTTTTAGGATTGTATTTTATTTTTAATTGTGTCAAAATACCATAAAATTTGCCATCTCAACCACTCATAAGCATACATTTCAATATTAAGTACATTGCACTGTTGTGTAACCCATCTCAGAATTCTTTTTATCTTTCAAAACTAAAACTCTATACCCATTTAACAACCATTCCTCCTTTCCCTCTTTCCCCAGCCTCTAGCAATCTCCATTCTGTTTTGTGTATTTGAGAATTAGACTATTTTAGGCATCTCATATAAGTGGAGTCATACAACATTTGTGTTTTGGTGACTGGCTTATTTCACTTAGCATAATATCCTCAGGTTTATCCATGTTGCAGCATGTGCCAGAAGCTCATTCAGTTTTGAGTCTCAATAACATTCCATTGTATGTATATACCACATTTTGTTTATCCAGTCATGCACTGATGGGCACTTGGGCTGTCTCCTCTTTTTGGCTATTGTGAATAATGCTTCTCTAAACATGGGTATACAGATAACTCTTTGAGATCTTCCTTTTAATTCTTTTGGATACATGATCAGAAGTGGAATTGTCCCAGGCTAATGTTAACATTAGTTTATACACTGGCAAGTTCAAGTTTATATACTGAATAGGAGACAAAAAAGAAGGATTCCAAGAAGACACTGGGCAGAAAGACTCTATAATCAAACAGGGAGTGGCACCTCCTCAGACAGAATGTTGAGATTCTGTGACCTTGAGGACCTCCTTACATTGAATACAATTTCTAAAAATGATAAACATCCACAGTGAGTTATGTTCCATGGACTACCTTAAGACTCCCTTTGCCCTAGAGGAAGTAAGAGCGCGGTCGTGAATATCTAGAAGGGAGAAGAGGGAGAGATGAAAAATCAAGGTACCAATAAGAGTTTCTGGGAGAAATTTTCCTAAGTGGAGCATTATAGGTATCAATGAGTGTTTAGGAAGCTTAATCTTTGCTTTCTGGCTTGGCCAACTATCACAGTCCTCAGGACAGTGCTTCTCGAAATCCGCTGCTTTCCCAGAGTGTGTTGGTCACTTAAATGAGGTGCTGCCCCACGTTAGCAGTCAGTAGGGTGCTACAGGGAGCCTCTGGTGGGGGCCAGGGGTGCAATGGCATTACGCTGAGACTGAGCTGACATCTCTGGGAGCTCAACCAGCAAATCATTTGCTCCACTTGCTTTGTGAACATTTTCTCATTAGTCCATAGGCCCTCTGTTTCCTGGGGATCCTTCCAGTTTGGGTTCACATCCGCAAATAAGAGGCTAGGGTCTTGGGTATTTCTCCTCCAATCCTTCCTAAACTGTAGAGATTTATTCCGGGGAGAAGAGAGGAACCTGAAAGCAACATTAACCCAACAGCTGCGTATATCTCAGGAAGGCTGAAAAGCACCAGGACTGAGCAAAACGCTTGACCTTGGTGGTGAGCAGGTCTTTGGTGACCTGTGAGCCGATGGAGGGGATGCTCAAGTTCAACTGCAAGTGAACTAACAGAGGTACAGGAATATTGACTATATTTTTAGAACAGAGCTTGACAAAGTATCTGTGAAAGATAAAGATAACAGTCTGGAAATCTGGGCTGTGTGATTGCTCAAGATACAGGGAAAACTATTGATAAGTGCAGAGGCTTTTCTATGGTCACGCTATGAACATCTGAATTTAATGTATACTCTAAAGAATGAGTAATTTCCAATCCTGGAGGCTGGAGTGTAGAGAGGGGAAATGAAGAAACAGTATATTCTGGTGGTACATTTTTAACTTAGTGCTTTGCAAGTATAATAGGTTATTTCTATTCCTGTAAGGCTTCATTTGTTTTAAAATAATGCCATTATTTGGGAATAGTCTGAGTTTCTTAATATCTCAATTTCATTTTTAATACATGAGACCCGAGAAAAATACATCCCCTAAGCAGCAAAAACAAATTTTTTATCAGAACCCCCCTCTGTATAAGATGGTAAACAACACAGTATAGAAGAACTTAACATGATCTTTATTATTTGGTGATAGTAATAAAGGAGAAGAAAAGTAAGTAATTAGGGAGAAGAAAAGTAAAAAGGGGCTGGCAGAGGGTGCAGGAGGAAGAATCCACCTGCCAGTTCAGGGGAGGCAGGAGATGTGGGTTTGATCGTTGGACTGGGAAGATTCCCCCTGGAGTAGGAAATAGCAACCCACTCTAGTATTCTTGCCTGGAAAATTTCATGGACAGAGGAGCCAGGTGGACTGTATAGGAGTCGCAAAGAGTCAGACACTAGTGAGCAACTGAGCCCACAAACACATGACTTTAAATCATTCATCCTTTTGAATCTCTGCTTTATTAACTTTAACTTTTTGGCTGCACCACTCAGCATTCAAGATCTTAGATCTCTGACCGGGATCGATCCCATGCCCCCTGCACTGGAAGCGCAGAGTCTTAACCATTGGACAGTCAGGGAAGTCCCTCTGCTTTGTTATTAATAAAACAGAAATAAAGTCTACCTCATGAGGTTATTCTGACCTCTAGAGCTAGCCTTTCTTCTTTCTTCTGCACCCAAATGAATCTATAGTTGCCGATGACACAAATTTTGATCAGATCAATACCTTGCCATTTTTGCCTAACCTCTTGAAAGAGAAAATCATATTTTCTTCATAAGTTTTGATCAGCTGTTCAAAGATGTACATTTGGGAAGTTAGAGGGAGAAGAAAAGTAAAAAGGGGCTGGCAGAGGGTGCAGGAGGAAGCAACAAGAGGCTTTGAGGGGAGAAAAACAGAAAAAAGTAAAAAATGTAAGCAAGAAGAACATAAAGAAATGAGGAAAAGATGAGATTTTCAGATATGTACTGAACTTTCAACAAAAAAGTTTCAAAGCATCAAGATGCATCATGCAGATACCATGTGCCCATCCACAGATCTCTATCACTTGATCAGTTACAGAGCTCTCATGTGACAAAGGAAGGATTTATATTGATTTCCAGCACTGTCATTGCCTCAAATTATCCCCCCAATTTAAAATGTAATGTAGTGAAGCATGGATACAGAAGAAGTAAAAATGTCATGTAAATAACCCCTGAATCATTCACCCAACTTGCCCTTGACATTTTTACTAGAATCTAAGTCACTGCTCTGCTTCCCGCTGAGGGCAGAAATCTTGATGTGCTTTGTTATTTATGTATTTCAGGTGCTTAAAACAATGCCTGGCATATGGCAAAGGCTCAATAAACACATTGTATAAAGAGTCAATATTTACGATGAGATTGCTTTATACCATCCTAGGCTTGGCATCAAACAAAATAAAGATGCATTTAAAACATGATTCCTCCCCTACAGTATGGTGGAAGAAGACAGACATGTGAAAGGTCTCATAAATATGAGAAACAGCAGGATATAAATCTGTTGAGTGTAGAGATGCTGGAGCTTACTACCTCAGGATGACTCCAGGCTTGTCAGTTTCTGCCTGTGGTGCCTTGGACAAGTTACTTAACCTCTCTATGCCTCTGTTTTCTCATTTGTGAAGTGGGGCTATAACCTTCCTGTACATGTTGCAAGGATCACACAAATTACCACAGGGGAAGTGTAAAATACCTGATACAAAGTGTCAAGAAGGGCAATAGAGTGTAAAAATAATAATGATGATAAGGTGATGGGAGGAGACTTTGGGGGGTGATGGATATGACACTGGCCTTGGTGCTAATGGTTTCAGGGGTTGTATACTTATCCCCAAACTCATAAGATTGTATACATCCAACATGAACAGTTTTTCCATGTTAATCATGCCTCAATAAAGTGTTCTTTTTTTTTTTTAAAGAAAGAAATACAGCAGAGATTGAAAGCTTCCATAAGAGAGTTCAGAACAAAGAGCAAGGCATAAAGGAGGGTTGAGTCTGGGAAGAGAAGTGGAGAAGCGGAGATGGTCAGGAAGAGTCAGAGAATGCGTGATCTTTGAGTCTCCTGAGATGGGTCCGCCTTGGTCAGGCTGTCAGGGTAGGGTGGCATTACGCAGGACAGTGGGAACCAAGGCCTGGAGGCAAGTCCTATCAGAAGACAACAAGGGGGCTACACTAAGGCCCTGGTGGTGGGAGTGGGATGGAGGGTGTGGTGATCAGAGATGGAGCCACTCCAGATGCCAGGCAGGCCTCAGCATTTAGTGTGCACGGGTGGGAGGGAAAGTGAGAGGCAGGGGCAAGGACGAGGCTGGGGAGCAACAGGAAAGCGGGGTTACTGGGCTTTTTCACTGCATTTCAGTGGCTTGCTCTTTAAGTCTTCTGTCAATAGCCATTTCTAGAAACAAGTGTTCATTTGGGAGCTTAGCCATCTAATTTGTAAAATCACATTTTAGATGGCTGTGTCCCTTTACAAAAGAAATGTGTGTTTATTATAGAAAAATGTAAAACACCATTGGGTACTAAGAATAAAAGAAAATTTTACCTGTCATCACATTACACAATAGCCACCCCATTTCGATCTTCCTTTTTTTTGTTATTTATATATTAAACAATAAAAAAATTTAATTGGAAAAAATGGGATCACATAGTGGCCCTTCTTTTATAGCCTGAGTTTTAAAAATTAAATGTGAACATGCTGCATGTCATTTAATACTCTTCTACAGGATCAATTTTAATGACTTTCTAGTATCTCATTATATGGATATACCATAATTCATTTTTATCTACTCCCTTATGTGAATGTTTAAGTTGTTTTCCATTTTTTTTCCTACTCCTGATCATCTCTGTTGCTACATCTTTGGACACATCCTTGACTTTCATGTTTATTTTAATGTACTTCATCTGTACCAAAACATCAAAGTGAGAGGAGGAAAGTGAAGTAAATACACACTGTACTCTTCACAGGAATGACTCCGACCACAAGTCCCTGGTCCTCTACCCTGGAAATGCCGTACACCTGCCCCATGGACGAGAGGAGATGAAAGGAGAGATGGGAGAAACCCATCCATGGTAGGGAGCATCCTGCCTAGCCAGTGGTTTCAGGAATCAGCACTCTGGCCCCATCACTCTGCTACATTCCATAAAGCCTGGGCAATCAGGAGCCATGTCAGAGCCAGAGCAGCAGAAACGAGCAAGGTAGGGGGGACTTCCTGTGTCCCCATCCAAGAGACAGGCCACAGCTCAGGCTTCCTAGCAAAGCAGCCAGCACACCATAGCATCTGTCCTTAGAGCTACAGCATCACACTGCACGAGGGAAGCCCTAGGCTGGGCATTCTGTGTCTTGGACTGTCATATTCTCCTGGTGCCTGCTAAGTCAGGAAAGGACAATAGGAAGGGAAAAGAGAAGAAAAGCTTTTAAAAGGGAAAACCTCAGGCATCTGAAATGGCATGCTTCCATCCCCTAGGCCACTATGAGGATACTGGCAAAGGAGAGGAGGGGAGGAGTAAGTGATTTGGCTTCTGCAAGTAGAGATGAGTGGGGATGGAGTGAATTAGGAGGGTGTCTGAAGGGTCTGAACTCACTCAGAAATATAGCGGTAGTATCAACCAAAATAAAGACAGAGCCCTAGTCTGCTCCTCTGCAGAGCTGAACTTCACCAAAAGAGCAGTGTCATTCCAAACACTTTTCTAAATCCTAGTGCAAGGTCTGGGCTGTGCTGTGCTTGGTCGCTCAGTCATGTCCAGCTCTTCACAATCCCATGGACTGAAGCCTGCCAAGCTCCTCTTACCATGGGGATTCTCCAGGCAAGAATACTGCAGTGGGTTGCCAAGCCCTCCTCAACATAACGTCTACTATTTTTAATTCAAATATTTTGGTGGCTTCTTAAAATTGATTATTATAAAAGAACATGAACTATTCTGTCTTTGCTGCAATAGTGGATATTTTCTAGAAAGGTTCTGTTTTCTCTTCATCTATTCATTGAGTCACTGGCTCATCCATTCATCACACATTGATTAACCATTATTGATTGGAAAGCTATTCTGCAGGACACAGTGTTGCCAACTGCTGTGCATATGGTCATGACAAAACAAACGATCTCTGTCTTCACACAGCTCCGGGCTTGTGGAAAGAACACAGTTAACAAAGAGGCAAATAAGTTATTAAGGATAAAGTATGGTGGAAAAAATAAGGAATCATCACGAGATTAACAAGACAGACCTGCTTAGGGATGTGATAGGAAGCATCTCTGAGAAGGGGCAGAGCCAGGCAATTAGTCACTCAGGTGGTGAATTTTCCATCTAGGCACATAGGAAGACTGCCCACTCCCGTTGCATCTAGGCTGGGTCAAGTGACACTTCTCACTTCCAGGCCTGGCCTGAATAATTCTCCACAGGTCTTTGATTTCTCACCATGTGAAAGTGGTGAAAGGTGATCCTGCAGAGGATTCCAGGAAGATCAAGGTGTTGGAGGGGCACGCGTGATAGGTTCAGTGGCCATCTGGAACTCAAAGGAGTCCCTGTTCTTTTTTTTTTTTTTTTGGGCTGCCCATGTGGCATGCAGAGTCTTAACCCCTGGACTACCAGGGAAGTCCCATGGGAATTCCATTCTTATCACTGATTCCCACACACATCAACTACCCTGGGCTGTGACTCCAGGAACAAATACACGTTATTGTTTTAAGCCACTGAGATCTGGAGTTGTACAAGACAGAGTGTTCTGATAACACAGGAAAGGTTACACTAAGGCCTGAAGGATAAAAAGAAACCAGCTGTAAGGGAATCTGGAAAAAGGCATTCAAGGCAGAGGAAGCAACAAGAAACCAAGAACCAAGCACCAGGGCAGGAAGTCTAAGGAGCTGACCAAAAGCTGGAGGTGCTGGAGTCAGAACTGCAGAGAAGGAACAGAAGGTAAGGCTGGAGTGCAGGAGGGCAGATGATGCAGACACTAAGACACGGTAAGGAATCTGGATTTATCTTACTTCCTCTAACTTGTACAACTTCCCTGCACAGTTATCTGTATGCCATGGTGCTCAGAACATACTGTTAACTGATTTATTTAATGACCAAAATAGCACTGAAACATATACATAATCACAGGTGAAATAGATAGCTTGTGGAAAGAAGCTATATAACACCAGGAGCTCAGCCCGGTACTTTGTGATGACCTAGAGAGATGGGATGGGATAGGGGGTGGGAGGGAAGCTCAAGAGAGAGGACGTAAGTATTATTATGGCTGATTCAGTGAAGCCTGGTGTGGTGTGGTTCATGGGGTTGGAAAGAGTTGGACAAGACTTAGCAACTGAACAACAACAAATGACTGATTCACGTTATTATGTGGCAAAACCCAACATAACATTGTAAAGCAATTATCCTCTATTAAAAATAAATTTTAAAAAGTAAATGAACAAAATCTAGAAAAAATACTACACTAAATGCATTAGTTTCTCATTGCTGCTATAACAAATTGCCACAAACCTGATGGCTTAAAACAACACAAATTTATTACCTTATAGTTCTGGAGGCCAGAAGTTCAAAATATAGGGCTCCTGGGCCAAAATAAAGTTTTAGCTGGGCTTGGCCTCTTCTGGAGGCTCTAGAGAAGAATCCTTTTCTTTCGTTTTCCAGCTTTAAGAAACTGTGCATTCTTTGGCTCTGGCCCCTTCCTCTATCTTCATAACAGCATAGCATCCTCATATCTCTCTCTGACTCGACCTCCAACTTCTCTCTTTCACTTAAAAGGACTCCTGTGATTATATTGGGCCACCCTGATAATTCAGGATAATCTTCCTTCTCAAGATAAGTTGATCAGCAGCCCTAATTCCATCTTCAATCTTACTTCCTCCTTGCCATGAAACAACACAGTCAGAGGTTCTAGGGGTTAGAACAAAGACATTTGGGGGAGGGCTGTTATTCTGTCCACATTAGCAACAACACTAGTTGTAAACTGAGGCTGACTAAACCACAGTTACCAACCTTGTAAAGCAAAGGTTGGCATTATTTCATTATTTTTTTTCAGTCTGAATGTTTCAAAAGATTTTATTTCCAAAGCAAATCAAATTTATTATATAATTATGTACAGATAGGACTTCCCTGGGGGCTCAGATGGTAAAGCATCTGTCTACAACGCAGGAGACCTGGGTTCAATCCCTGGGTCGGGAAGATGCCCTGGAGAAGGAAATGGCAATCCACTCCAGTACTATTGCCTGGAGAATTCCATGAATGGAGGCTACAGACCAGGGGGTCGCAAAGAGTCGGACATGACTGAGCGACTTTACTTTCACTCACTTTCTTTTATGTACAGATAACAATTTCCATTTAGATTTTTAAATCAGACTTTTCAAAATGTATATAGCAGGTTGTAGAACTCTGAAAAACACTAAAAATGATCATGAGTTGGGCGCCATTAGAATTATAGAAAACTAGGCTTTTATTTTTTTTTTAATTTTGATGGTTATCAATTTTTATTTTTTTAATACTTTATTCTATG
>SJYC01127963.1:0-12263 GCA_006408675.1 Madoqua kirkii | reverse complement strand
CCATGAGATTAAAAGACGCTTACTCCTTGGAAGGAAAGTTATGACCAACCTAGATAGCATATTAAAAAGCAGAGACATTACTTTACCAACATAGGTCTGTCTAATCAAGGCTATGGTTTTTCCAGTGGTCATGTATGGATGTGAGAGTTGGACTATAAAGAAAGCTGAGCTCCAAAAGATTGATGCTTTTGAACTGTGGTGTTGGAGAAGACTCTTGAGAGTCCTTTGGACTGCAAGGAGATCCAACCAGTCCATCCTAAAGGAGATCAGTCCTGGGTGTTCATTGGAAGGACTGATGCTAAAGCTGAAACTCCAGTACTTTGGCCACCTCCTGAGAAGAGCTGATTTATTGAAAAAGACTCTGATGCTGGGAGGGATTGAGGGCAGGAGGAAAAGGGGTCAACAGAGGATGAGATGGCTGGATGGCATCACCGATTCGATGGGCATGAGTTTGGGTAAACTCTGGGAGTTGGTGATGGACAGGGAGGCCTGGTGTGCTGCAATTCATGGGGTCACAAAGAAGTGCCACTGAAGGGTACTGAGAAAACACTGAGAAAGTTGAGTGATATCAGGCCAGTATGATATTACAGCTGAGCATATGTGTCAGAAGGAGAGACTACTCAGTAGTGCTGAGGCTGCCATGTGGTCCAGGAGTCAAGGACCAGGGAGTTTCTTTTAAACTGAAGAACTAGAGAGCTCCTGGCCTCCTTCATAAGAGCCATTTCAGTACCTTGATGGGAAGGAAACCACTGAAGAGGGAATCAGAACCAAAAGAAAAAGGAGGAACTTAGGTCACAGAGAGGAGATAATTCTTATAAGACGTTTTGCTCTGACATATTGCTATCATGAATCTCTTGATGTGATGTCCTGAGAAGGACACAAAATCAGATCTTTGGTAGTCTTGCTAAAAATGCGAGATTTTTTTCAAATTGCAATGCTGAGAAAATATCAGAAAAACCCCAACTGAAGGGCATTCTACAAAATAACCGATTAACTCTCTGTTTATTAATCAGTCAGGTCATGGCTCGAGTAGACAAAGGAAAATGACACCAATGAGCATTTCCTTGTCTTGGTCTTTGTGCCAGGATTATGCAGTATGGTTAACACTAGGGAAACCTGGGGAGGGCTATATGGAAACTTTCTGTACTAGTTCTACAATTTTTCTCTAAGTCTAAAATGAGTTCTGGAAAAGAAGACTTTTTAGTTTTGCTCTGAAGGGAAGGGGAGGGATGGGCGATGATACCTGGAAAGAATATGAGGCCAAGGAGGATTCAAAATTGGCAATAGGGTGAAAATTCTCTATAATATTTTATAAGAGCTTTGTGGAAATTTTTCACTTGATGTTTCATTACTCTGCCTCCGAGGAAATGCTGCTGTTTTGTTGTGATTCGTCGTGTCTAGATGGGGAAAAGGAGATGTGAATGAGTTAAACATAACCGCACAGAAGGAAGGGGGCGGAACTAGGATTTGAAGCTGATTTCTTAAGTCATAGCACTCCATATTCTCTCTGAAAATGGAGAGAAATTAGGTATGCTTAAATGTTCCTTAGATGGGGAGACATAGGCAAGTCAAGAAAAATAAGGAATAGAGGGTGGCTCCAGAATATGAATGGGATATAGACTTGGACCTGAGAAGGGATAAAGAATGTATAGAGAATATATGATAAAGAATAAGTAGAACAGTAGGAAATGAGTAGGTTCCTGGCTGCATACCACTGAGAAGAATCTTCTCAGTGCTTTTTCATTTCTTTGTAAAATAGGAGAGGGAATTGGAAGTTTGAGACAGTACAAGAATTTAGGAGGGCCAGTGTAGAGAAAAGCCGAGAGCTGGAAAAGGCCATGCAGTGTGGGGGAGGCGTGCTGAGAAGTCGCTGGTCAGACTGCACATCTGTGGTTCTACCATCTCAGCAGTGGTATAGCTTTCTCTGGTGGGTTCTCTAGTCCAGGCTGTGGGTTGCTGAATTTATCCAAGACTGAGTGTTTTGCCAGGTGGGTGCCACAAAATAATTGATCAAGGAAGAGACTGATGTTAAAACAGAGTGAAATGGATAGACTCAAATCTGACTAATGGGAATGGGGTAAAGATAAGGTGGGATTGATAGGGAGGAGTTAGAATCAGTATATTGTTACAATTTACATTTCTCTGATAACTAGTGCCTGGTGAATACTTTTCATATACTTATTGGCCATTTTCTTTCTCCTTTTGTATATTGTCTGCAACTGTCTTATTCTTCCAGTAGGGATTTTTTTTTCCCCTTTCTAGCTACTTATTTACTTAGTCAGTTCACAGTGTTGTGTTAATTTCTGGTGTACAGCTAAGTGATTCACTTATATGAATGGATGAAGAATATGTGACACACACCCACATACACATATAAACACAATGGAATACAAGTTGGTCATTAAACAGAATGAAATAATGCCATTTGCAGCAATATGGATGGCCTTGGAGATGATCATACTAAGTGAAGTAAGTCAGAAAGACAAACACCATACGACATCACTTATATGTAGAATCTAAACTATGACCCAAATGAACTTCTTTATGAAACAGAAGTTGACTCACAGACAGAGAAAACCCATGGTAAACCAGAGGAGAAAAGGGGTGGCGGAGGGATAATTAGGAGTTTGAGATCAGTAGATACAAGTTGCTGCTGCTAAGTCGCCTCATGCACAGAAGGAAGGGGGCGGAACTAGGATTTGAAGCTGATTTCTTAAGTCATAGCACTCCATATTCTCTCTGAAAATGGAGAGAAATTAGGTATGCTTAAATGTTCCTTAGATGGGAGGACATAGGCAAGTCAAGAAAAATAAGGAATAGAGGGTGGACTCCAGAATATGAATGGGATATAGACTTGGACCTGAGAAGGGATAAAGAATGTATAGAGAATATATGATAAAGAATAAGTAGAACAGTAGGAAATGAGTAGGTTCCTGGCTGCATACCACTGAGAAGAATCTTCTCAGTGCTTTTTCATTTCTTTGTAAAATAGGAGAGGGAATTGGAAGTTTGAGACAGTACAAGAATTTAGGAGGGCCAGTGTAGAGAAAAGCCGAGAGCTGGAAAAGGCCATGCAGTGTGGGGGAGGCGTGCTGAGAAGTCGCTGGTCAGACTGCACATCTGTGGTTCTACCATCTCAGCAGTGGTATAGCTTTCTCTGGTGGGTTCTCTAGTCCAGGCTGTGGGTTGCTGAATTTATCCAAGACTGAGTGTTTTGCCAGGTGGGTGCCACAAAATAATTGATCAAGGAAGAGACTGATGTTAAAACAGAGTGAAATGGATAGACTCAAATCTGACTAATGGGAATGGGGTAAAGATAAGGTGGGATTGATAGGGAGGAGTTAGAATCAGTATATTGTTACAATTTACATTTCTCTGATAACTAGTGCCCGGTGAATACTTTTCATATACTTATTGGCCATTTTCTTTCTCCTTTTGTATATTGTCTGCAACTGTCTTATTCTTCCAGTAGGGATTTTTTTTTCCCCTTTCTAGCTACTTATTTACTTAGTCAGTTCACAGTGTTGTGTTAATTTCTGGTGTACAGCTAAGTGATTCACTTATATGAATGGATGAAGAATATGTGACACACACCCACATACACATATAAACACAATGGAATACAAGTTGGTCATTAAACAGAATGAAATAATGCCATTTGCAGCAATATGGATGGCCTTGGAGATGATCATACTAAGTGAAGTAAGTCAGAAAGACAAACACCATACGACATCACTTATATGTAGAATCTAAACTATGACCCAAATGAACTTCTTTATGAAACAGAAGTTGACTCACAGACAGAGAAAACCCATGGTAAACCAGAGGAGAAAAGGGGTGGCGGAGGGATAAATTAGGAGTTTGAGATCAGTAGATACAAGTTGCTGCTGCTAAGTCGCCTCAGTCGTGTCCCGACTCTGTGTGACCCCATAGACGGAAGCCCACCAGGCTGCCCCGTCCCCGGGATTCTCCGGGCAAGAACACTGGAGTGGGTTGCCATTTCCTCCTCCAATGCGTGAAAGTGAAAAGTGAAAGGGAAGTCGCGCAGTCGTGTCCGATTCTTAGCGACCCCATGGACTGCAGCCCACCAGGCTCCTCCATCCATGGGATTTTCCAGGCGAGAGAACTGGAGTGGGGTGCCATCGCCTTCTCCGCTACTATATGTAAAACAAGGGATTTTTTTTTTACTAATATGTATGAATGATTTGTTTTAAGAATATGGTATATTTATTCAATCAACAGATATGTTTCGCATCCTTTCAGTTTTGTGGTTTACATTTTCATTTTCTTTCTACAAGATTTTATTTGAACCTATAGATTCATGTTGTCCAAAATAGCAACCATTAGCTGTGACTATTAAATGTAAAAGTAATCTGAGCTGTAGTTAAATAGAATAAAATGGAATAAAATTAAGTCTTGCAGTCTCCTTAAATTTGTAGTTTCCTGTACCCATGTGGCCAATGGTCACTGCATTGGACAATGTGACCAGAGGACATTTCCATCAATACTAAAAATTACATTGATCACACTGTATAGAATTACTTTTTAATTAGAAAAGCAGTTACTGCTTTCTCAATTGATGTCTGCCTTTGGAGTCATATCTAGAAAGATCTTTTCCATCCTTCAACATATTTATATATGCTTTTGCATTGTGTGAACTAAAGTCTGACTTGTAGTCTCTTCAAACTTTTGATCACAAATCTCAATAACATTAAGTGAAATTGAAGTGACATCTTTATAATTTAATGGATACTTAAATATTCATAATTTATTTATTGGCTATCTATTACTTTGATTTGTCTGTTAGAATCAATTTCACCTTGATGCATATTTATCAAGGAGGTAAGTACAATGAAGAATAAGACATGATTCATATTTTACCAAGGAGGTAGTAGACATAAATATTTATAAAATATGATAGTAATATGGAAAATACAGTGTTGTTTCAAAGGTTTTTAAAGCAGACTATGTGTGTGGGGAATTGTGAGGAGGTTAGGGTTAAGGTGATGTGATATGTATATGTGTGAACAGGAACAGGGAAAGTGGGAAAGAGAAGAGAAGGAGGAGTAAGGAGACAAAATATGATAAAGTGTACAAAACTAAATTGTGAAATAGTTTGTGTGTGACACAAACTAGTGTCACACAAATTAATTTGTAAGCCATGCTAGCATTTGTTCACCAGGAGGATAGATCTTCTGATTGTTCAGTCAAGGCTAAATGATTGGCTAGGTGGACACAGAAGCAGTGAACTTTTTTAGATAACTAGTCTATTTATGATCCAGGTGAGAGCTAAGGAGGGCCAGAGCTAAGGCATTAGAAGTGGGCTGCATTAGAGAGATTTTAGCACGTAGAAAAAAAGGAGCTGGTAATAATTGGATATCGAGGCAAATGCTGATTGAGTGATATTCCAAGGTCTACCTCCTGTAGACTAGAGTAAAGCAAGCTTCAGTTCAGTTCAGTCACTCAGTGGTGCCCGACGATTTGCAATCCATGGACCGCAGCACGCCAGGCCTCCCTGTCCATCACAACTCCTGGAGTTTACCCAAACTCATGTCCATTGTGTTGGTGATACCATCCAACCATCTCATCCTCTGTCATCCCCTTCTTCTCCTGCCTTCAATCTTTCCCAGCATCAGGGTCTTTTCAAATGAGTCAGATCTTTGCATCAAGTGGCCAAAGTATTGGAGTTTCAGCTTAAGCATCATTCCTTCCAGTGAACATTCAAGATTGATTTCCTTTAGGATGGACTGGTTGGATCTCTTTGCAGTCCAAGGGACTCTCAAGAGTCCTCTCCAACACCACAGTTCAAAAGCATCAATTCTTTGGTGCTCAGCTTTCTTTATATTCCAACTCTTACATCCATACATGACTACTGGAAAACCATAGCCTTGACTAGAGAGACCTTTGTTGGGAAAGTAATGTCTCTGCTTTTGAATATACTGTTTAGATTGGTCATAACTTTCCTTCCAAAGAGTAAGCGTCTTTTAATTTCATGGCTGCAGTCACCATCTGCAGTGATTTTGGAGCCCCCAAAAATAAAGTCTGACACTGTTTCCCTATCTATTTGCCATGAAGTAATGGGACTGGAGGCCATGATCTTTGTTTTCTGAATGTTGAGCTTTAAGCCAACTTTTTCACTCTTCTCTTTCACTTTCATCAAGAGGCTCTTTAGTTCTTCACTTTCTGCCATAAGAGTGATGTCATCTGCATATCTGAGGTTATTGATGTTTCTCCCAGCAAACTTGATTCCAGCTGTGTTTCATCCAGTCCAGTGTTTCTCATGATACTCTGCATATAAGTCAAATAAGCAGGGTGACAATATACAGCCTTGATGTACTCCTTTTCCGATTTGGAACCACTCTGTTGTTCCATGTCCAGTTCTAACTGTTGCTTCCAGACCTGCATATAGATTTCTCAATAGGCAGGTCAGGTGGTCTGGTATTCCCATCTCTTTCAGAATTTTCCACGGTTTCTTGTGCTCCACACAGTCAAAGGCTTTGGCATAGTCAATAAAGCGTGCCTCAGGTTCTATAAAAAATGAACCAGTCTCCAGACCTGGAGACGCTGAATAGTAGGCAGTATGCCATTCCCCTTATTACTGTCATTTCCTTGTCAGAGTTCTCAATAATTTTAGATGATTTCCTTCAGTCTGAGTTTGATTTCCTTAGTTGTGATTTAGCTTACAAGAAAGAATATCTTAATGCTGAAAAAATAAATGTACTTGCTTCAGTTCATTATAATGCTGAGGTTAATTCTGATAAGGATTGTAAAAATCCACAACTTTAAAAATGTTAAATGAATAGCTTAGAGCATCTTCCCTTTTACAGAATTTATTTGAGGTGGACTGAATATGACAAGAAGAGTGGAATTATTAGAGTTGAAAGATGTGACATTTGATATTTTCTGTTGGCACTAATGGCCTAAAAGTTAGTTTAATGACAACAAGCAGAAAGAAATTATCTTTGCATCTTTCAATTATATCTTCTGGATATTCTTTCTGGAATATATTTAACAGGACAGTTAATGTTATTCACTTCAAAAAGATAATCAAGCCCTAAGTCAATACCATAGAAAGCTAAGTTTAGATTTAACTGGCTTTAGGACATGCTTGCCTGGAGAGTCCCAGGGATGGGGGAGCCTGGTGGGCTGCCATCTATGGGGTCACACAGAGTCGGACACGACTGAGGTGACTTAGCAGCAGTAGCAGGACATGCTTATACTAGGAAACTCATGAGGTTGAGGTTGTGGGGGGGTGCGTATCTAATTTAAAAGCCAATTTTATTGTTTGACAGCTGAAGATAAGACATTTCTGTTAATATTGCATTGACTAATACATTTTTTATTAAGTTGAAAATGTCAGTTTTCTTAGAAGTATCTTTCTTTAGCATCCTTCTTTTATCTAGTGTGAAAAAATTTTTTAAGAATTAAAAAAAAAAAATTCATTGTTGCTATTTCCCAGACAGAGTTAAAGACTACAGTTTACTAGTTGCACTGCCCCTGATTCTGTTTTATCCATAGGCTTGCAAAGATTTTGGGATGCTCTGGCATTTACTGTAGCTTGGGGGAAAAGCTGTGTCAAGAGAAATGAGAGTGAAAAGAACAGCTAATGAAATAATGTAGAATTAACCTAAGATATTTTCTCTTTATCCTCCTGAAGAGGATACCTTTTACTTACCTTGGTGAAATGGAATCTTTTTCACAGAGGTGAGTTATGGACTCAAAAATGGGAATGCCTAAACAACCACCCCCCCTGCATTCACTCCCCTCAAATGTTTGATTCTGAAAATCAATTGATCAAAACTTATGATGGCCAAAGTGGTCAGGATATATGGAGAGGATGATAAATGACTGGGAAGGACTTTTTGTAAATATGCAACCTACAGGATATTTTCTCAATTTATAGGTAACTGTACATCGATAATCTTCAGTAAATAAACTGAGCCTTACAAATGAATCAGACAAGCAAAAACTCATCATCCCTCAGGTAAATTATTTCTGAGGAAATTGGTAACTATTTTGCAAATATTTAAATGAATGTTTATGGCACTGATTTAGTGAATCCTCATACATATTCCCCATGGTATCATTTTGCTATAATTTCTTCTACTGTATTAAAATGAATTAAATAGTAAATATTGCACAACCTACTCTGGGTTGTTTGGCTTTAAAATACTACAAATTGTGAAGAAATCTCACCTAAGTTAGTGAAGATAAGTGTTGGTAGTGGTTTAGTTGTGCAACTCTTTGTGATCCCATGGATTGTGGCCTGCTAGGCTCTTTTGTCCATTGGATTTCCTAGACAAGAATACTAGAGTGGGTTACCATTTTCTTCTGCAAGGGATCTTCCTGACCCAGGGATAAAACCCACGTCTCCTGTGTCTTCTGCACTGGCAAGTGTATTCTTTACTGCTGAGCCACCTGGGAAGCACAAAGATAAGTGTTAATAGAGACAAAATTTAGTTCTATTCCAAACCCTCTATCTTGACAAAATTAGAGGAGTAATTAAATTACTAATCATTTATTTTTATGAACACCAACTTAAAGAAAAGTAAAATGAAAAAAGGAGCCATAAATGTATGGAAACAATTGCTGCTGCTGCTGCTGCTAAGTCACTTTAGTTGTGTCCGACTCTGTGCGACCCCGTCGATGGCAGCCCACCAGGTTCCTCTGTCTCTGGGATTCTCCAAGCAAGAATACTGGAGTGGGTTGCCATTTCTTTCTCCAATGCATGAAGGTGAAAAGCAAAAGTGAAGTCACTCAGTCATGCCTGACTCTTAGCGACCCCATGGACTGCAGCCTACCAGGCTCCTCCGTCCATGGGATTTTCCAGCAAGAGTACTGGAGTGGGGTGCCATTGCCAGAAACAATTGAAGTGTGTATAATTCGTGTTGAACTTCTCACCATATTAGATTCCAAGACAAGCAACATGATATTGGATTATATTAAGAATTTTTTAGGGGTCATAATGGTATCACAGTTATATTTTATGAGCGTCTTTATTTTTTATAGGTACATAATAGAATATTAAAAATGAAATTATATGTTGTTTTGGATTTGCTTCAAATAAAATAAAGTGGAAGGGAGATTGGGGGGGTCTATGAGTGGAAAATATTATCCATGAGTTGATAATTGATGAAACCAGGTGACAAATATATGGAGGTTTCCTGTATTCTGTGTACTTCTGCATATGCTATGTATATAACATATATATAATCTACTGTATATGCAATTTCTTAACACCACTGTGAGGTAGCAAATGACAATCCAGGATTACAATCCAGATTGCAGAACTCAGCAAGTACAAAAAACCATCATCTTCATCTTCAATACAGTCTCTGCTTATTGGCCACTTATATGCCAGATATAGTACAAATATATTCCACATATGTCCGATTTAATCACCACACCACATCCATTGAAGTAAGAAAAATAAATGATGCTTATTTTTCAGATAAGAAAACTGAGGCTGAGAGATATTAAGTAGCTTTCAATAATACACATATCCTGAATGGCAGAACTAATAGTTAGTAGGTAAGTAAGTAAGAACTAATAGTAAGTAAGCTATGATGTCTTTTCACATTATAGGTACACCTGCTAAGGTTAAATGTGCTGTGGACTGTGTACAAATACATGAAAACAAATGAAGATCATTCAAATGAAAAATAGCAAAACTATTTTATATAGGTCTTGCTATATCTCCTACTGCCACCATTTGTATTTGTCAGAGATTCAGAGATAGGCAGGAGAGGAGACAATCTTTATACTAAACAAACAGAGCCTCTAGGTAATCTTTGATTGGACATTGTTGACATGAACTAGGAGTGGAATATATATTGTGATTGGTTTCAGGAGCATATTTGGCTTTTCTGAGTTGGTCCTATGTTGGAAATGAGAACAAAAATAGGAAAGTGGCTGAGACTTTCTCCAGAGGTTGTGGTTTGGTTCCTGGGCTGGTTGCTATAGAACCTGTGAGTCTGAGTTCTGTTGTCGTATATGACTGGTTATGGTCCATTTGTATATTCAGTCTCTCACTGGGCATTTCTCTCACTTGAAAAGAGGTTGGCCAGGGCATGGGAAGCTAGACATCCAGATCATCGGCACTCAAGAGGGTTTGGTTGTTTCCATAATCATTTCATGCCAAGATCTTTAAGCTTTATGTTGTTATAGCACTATGACTATCATCTGATAGGAGACTTGATTCAATACAGATGTACTTAAGGCTCTAGGAAAAGTGCAACAGACCAGCTCGTGATCACTCTGACTAAAACAAGAAAATTAACAGCCCTCATAAGATATTTTGGGACCAAAAACTCCAACTGACCAAATCAGGTTATGAGAACAAATTTCATACAGCATAGGGATCACATTTGAGATCCAAGTAGTTTTTCTTAAGACAAAGTATATATAGGATGTTCTAAATTGTCTGCTTCATTGATCATGTATAGCAAGAAGTATTAGTAGTGGCACAGAGGCCGCCAGGACTAGCAAACACATCTAGAAAAAGGAGATTGTCCATTACTGCTTCTTCCAATGAGTTGAGAGTGATGTATATTTTGTGTCAGTAACAGATAATATTGTGACAAAACTTCTGCTAGAGTTAATGTTAAGTTTCTAACCGTCTTTTCTACTTAAATGATTCCTACTGTTGGGAGCTCTGCTCTGATTCTTCATATAAACAATGAGTCAGTGACTCTAGGTAAAGTGCCTGAATAATCAAAGTGAGAGTGAAAGTCGTTCAGTCGTGTCTGACTCTTTGCAGACCCTACAGACTATATACATGGAATAGACTATAATAGACTACACATGGAATTGAGTATACATAGAATTCATGGAATTCTCCAGGCCAGAATACTGGAGTGGGTAGACTTTGCCTTCTCCAGGGGATCTTCCCAACCCAGGGATTGAACCCAAGTCTCCTGCACTGCAGGCAGATTCTTCACCAGCTGAGCCCACAGGAAAGCCCAAGAATACTGAAGTGGGTAATCTATCCCTTTTCCAGCAGATCTTCCCAACCCAGGAATCAAACCAGGGTCTCCTGCATTGCATGTGGATTCTTTACTAGCTGAGCTACCAGGGAAGCCTGAATAATCAAAGGTGACCTCTTTCCCTGGAGCTTGTGTTCCAGTTGGAATTTCAAGACTTGATGATGAATACAATTAGGATTCGTATGTATAGAAAAGCCTCAGAATGTTATTTCCAAAGTGTATGAAGTGTTGTAGGCAAACACAACCAGGCTTCCTGGTCACAAAGGATTTAATAACCAGTAGGGACATTTGGAGAGCCATGAGAAATAGAATTATTTGTGACATGAAGTTGGAACCAAGGCCTTATATTAGCTGGGTTACATATTTAAATATCAGTTACTCAATTATTATCTTCCAGAATAGCAAGAAGAGATAAGAAAGCCTTCTTCAGCAATCAATGCAAAGAAATAGAGGAAAAGAACAGAATAGGAAAGACTAGAGATCTCTTCAAAAAAAGAGATACCAAGGGAACATTTCATGCAAAGATGGGCTCAATAAAGGACAGAAATGGTCTGGACCTAACAGAGCAGAAGATATTAAGAAGAGGTGGCAAGAATACACGGAAGAGCTATACCAAAAAGATCTTCATGACCCAGATAATCATGATGATGTATTCACTAATCTAGAGCCAGACATCTTGGAATGTGAAGTCAAGTGGGCCTTAGACAGCATCACTAAGAACAAAGCTAGTGCAGGTGATGGAATTCCAGTTCAGCTGTTTCAAATCCTGAAAGATGATGCTGTGAAAGTGCTACACTCAATATGCCAGCAAATTTGGAAAACTCAGCAGTGACCATAGGACTGGAAAAGGTCAGTTTTCATTCCAATCCCAAAGAAAGGCAATGCCAAAGAATGCTCAAACTACTGCACAATTGCACTCATCTCACATGCTAGTAAAGTAAGGCTCAAAATTCTCCAAGCCAGGCTTCAGCAGTACGTGAACTGTGAACTTCCAGATGCTCAAGCTGGTTTTAGAAAAGGCAGAGGAACCAGAGATCAAATTCCCAACATCCACTGGATGATGGAAAAAGCAAGAGAGTTCCAGAAAAAACATCTATTTCTGCTTTATTGACTATGCCAAAGACTTTGGCTGTGTGGATCACAATAAACTGTGGAAAATTCTGAGAGAGATGGGAATACCAGACCACCTGACCTGCCTCTTGAGAAATCTGTATGCAGGTCAGGAAGCAACAGTTAGAACTGGACATGGAACAACAGACTGGTTCCAAATAGGAAAAG
>SJYC01127962.1:0-65210 GCA_006408675.1 Madoqua kirkii | reverse complement strand
AGATGAGGAAACAGTGTCAGACTTTATTTTGGGGGGCTCCAAAATCACTGCAGATGGTGACTGTAGCCATGAAATTAAAAGACGCTTACTCCTTGGAAGGAAAGATATGACCAACCTAGATAGCATATTCAAAAGCAGAGACATTACTTTGCCGACTAAGGTCTGTCTAGTCAAGGCTATGGTTTTCCCAGTAGTCAAGTATGGATGTGAGAGTTGGACTGTGAAGAAGGCTGAGCACTGAAGAATTGATGCTTTTGAACTGTGGTGTTGGAGAGGACTCTTGAGAGTCCCTTGGACTGCAAGGAGATCCAGCCAGTCCATTCTGAAGGAGATCAGTCCTGGGATTTCTTTGGAAGGAATGATGCTAAAGCTGAAACTCCAGTACTTTTGCCACCTCATGCGAAGAGTTGACTCATTGGAAAAGACCCTGATGCTGGGAGGGATCGGGGGCAGGAGGAGAAGGGGACAACAGAGGATGAGATGGCTGGATGGCATCATGGACTTGATGGACACGAGTCTGAGTGAACTCCGGGAGTTGGTGATGGACCGAGAGGCCTGGCGTGCTGCGATTCATGGAGTCGCAAAGAGTTGGACACGACTGAGCGACTAAACTGAACTGAACTCTAGTTTTAGTTTTTTAATGAACATCTATACTATTCTCCATAGTGGCTGCACCAATTTACATTCCCACCGACAGTGTAGGAGCATTCCTTTTTCTACATATCCTCATCCACTTTTTCTGAATGGAGGCCTTGAGACTGAGGAAGGTAAGTGAATTGCTCACAATCACACAACTAAAAATGATAGGTCATTTTCATGAAAACATCTGTTTCCAAGTGTATTCTGAACGTCTGTCTTCTCTTCTAAGCTATAAGCAACAGATCATACGAACCATATCTATACCCAGTACCCAGTATTATATACCCTGTATCTATACCTCATACCCAGTGTCGTGTTCTCAGTAGACTATTTGTTCAATTAGTAAATGAAGGAGCAGATGCGTGGAGTTTTATATCCTTAATGGTAGGAGCAATGGCAAATTCCAAGGTATTTAAGACATCCTGAAGCTCATCCAGTGGCACCTGTTCGTTCCGTCTCAGGTGTCAATAGGTCCCCTGCTCAATCCAGCACTGCTGAACTCATAACTGGTCCGGAAAGCAGGTCTACTTTGCTGGCACATCCTTCACTCAGTTCCTCACATACTGGCCTTCCCTGAGATTCTGCTGCAGACCTGTCCTCTTCTCTTCTCTTCCCATCCCATCTCTTCCCTTCCTTTCTCTTCTCTCTCACACACTCTAGTTAATTCATTCACTGCCAGGGATTTAATTACAGCCATGCATTACTTTTGCCTCCAATCTTCCTCCCTGAGTTTCAGCCCACATAACCCACAGACTAATGGAAACTCAACAGGTCCCAAACTCAACTCCTTAATCTCCCCACCCCTCTGAAGCACCACTCTTTCTTCTATATTTTTAACCATAAAGAACTTTTCACTCATCTTCATTATCCAATCACATCTCTTTAGCGCAATCATACCTTCCTGCTCCTTCCTTTCCCAGCCTCACATTCTTAGTTGAGAATCTCTTCATTTCTACACCAGCTCCTAATAGGAAACCCCTCCTTCATTCCTTTCCCCTCATCCCAATTCAGGATTGCCACTGCTTACCAGAAGCCTTCCTAAAACAGAAACTAGCCAGCATTATCTCTCTATTTAAAAGTACTGTATTGGCCCATATTGCCCATTAAAGTTAGAACTTCCAAAAATGGTGTATACATCCCCTGTCCCTTTCCAGTCTCAGCTCCCACCATTCCCCCAGGAACCACACTATAGGGACATAACCGCATCCCATTCCTGCCTTGACATACTGGGGCCTCTCCCAGGAATGCCCTTTCCTCCTGTTCCTGGTGGAGAACTTTAAACAATTGCCTCTCACCCCCTGGGAGAAGCTTTCCCTGTACCTCAGGCACTGACTCCAGCCTTTTCTCTCACAGAGCTGTGTACACGCCTCCCTTATGGCACATCTGCTATGGTTATAGAGTTATTTATGTGATGGGCTCTCTCAAGAGGATGGGAGCCTTATCCTTTATCCCCCTGACACATGGAACAAATTAGGGTCTCCATAAATGTTTGTGGAACAAATGCATTTCAATGTCTAAACAACTAACTTACAAAGAGACTTTGTGTATATGAACTGTTACCATCTCAGGTGTCACCTATATTAAGAGTTTCCATTCAGTCTGGCATTTTCGTGGTGTCTCTACACCCCATTACCAAGCACAAGCTGACATATGAGGGAAGATAAGGAAAGCAGGCTATTTTTAGGGGGTTGGGGCATAACTCCAACTGCCACAAGCGATTCAGCAGCTTCATTTTCCAGTTGCCCTTTTGACTTTGTAAATAATCACAACCCACAATTTCAGGAATACTCTATTAATATTTCATGAAAGAAAATTAATTGATAGACTGAATTCCTCAGGCGAAAATGATGCTATTACTCAAACTACAAGCACAGGGCAGACGTGGAAGGTTGATTGGAAAGGGAAGGAAGCGGGGGTCTGAGTGAGGAGGGGCTGGAGAGCCAGCCCTCCCTAGGAGATGGCTCTGTAGGGAAATGGGTTGGGGGCGCAGAGTGTGGGGCAGAAAGCAAAACATGCTCACAGGGCAGCCCTCCTCTCAGACAGGTGGCAGCTCTGCAGAACCGACGAATCCTCCTCATTACAGCAGGCCTGGCTGCCAGCCAGGACAAAGGGGGACAATTTTAACTCCTCATGGGGAAGGCTAGCAAGACAGAAAGGAGCCCCACCAAATGGGGATGGTTCCTGTCAGGATTTCAGACCTGGGGGGAAGTCGGGTCCTTGACAAAAAGAGACAAATCATAGAAACTGGGCTACCAACCCTACAAGGAAGCAGGGGATTGAAGGGTAAGTGGGTGCCTGGGGTGGGCGGGGAGACACCACACCACAGACAGGTACCTGACCCCAGAAGAAAAATAAATTCTAATCTCACTGGTGACAGGTAGAATCTACTAAGGAGCTGCCTGACTTGATTAAGCACTGGCAAGCTGTGGCTCATGGGCCAGTTCCGGCCAGCCACCTGTTTTTGTAAATAAAGTTTTACTGGAACACAGCCACGTTCATTTGCTCATGTACTGTCCATGGCTGTTTTTGCTCTGTGAAGGCAGAATTGAGTAGTTGTGACATGGACCATATGGCCCTGCAAGGCCTCAAATATGTGCAAGCTGGTCCTCTGAAGAAAAAGTTTGCCAACTTTTGGTCCAGAAAATGCCCAGGATATCCCTCAGACCAACCGAAATCAGAGTCTCTAGTGGCAAGAGCCAGGCATGAGTACTTTTTAAAGCTTCCCGAGTGACTTCAGTGTGCAACCAAGGCTGCAAATCACTGGTCCCACCTAATGAAGCAACTCTGAGAAGCAGCTGAACACAGGATAGGATTCCACCTCAGTTGAATAAGTCACAGGGAAGGATGGTTCAGAGCTTGAGCTTTAGGGAAGAGAGGACTAACCTGCATCCTTACTCTGCCACTTATCAGCTATCTAACCTAGACAGCTCAACCCTTCAATGCCTCAGTTTCTCCATCTGTAAAATGGGCATAATAACAACACCTACATCACAGAGTGACTGAGAAGATCAAAGAGGAGAATACCTATAGAGCTTTCAGCATTGAGCCTGGCAGGTGACATGATAAAAGGAAGCTAAAATAAGGACGGGCGAGAGCTGGGCTGAGAAAGTCAGTCTGGAGAAATTCTCAAGGCTGTCACACATGGTGCCACAAAAGAGAGGTTCATGTTGGAAGCTGAGCAACATCTTGAAGATGCTACCGGGAAAGCCATGTGCACGTGCAGTGACCCAGCCTGCACTGAGGGGCATGGTCCAGGACAGCCTGAGAGACACCATGGCTAAATTCTGCCCACGTCTCCTCTGCTCCTGGCGCACCCCATTTGGGGTCCTGGCTCACATGTTGGATGCTAGCAGAATCTCCCTGAAGACTCTGGTAGCTGCTGGTGAAAGCTTTTTTAGAGACCTCAAATACCAAAGGTGGTAGGCACCTGACGCTGTGCCAACTCCTGCTTCCCACCCACCTTTGCCCTGCCTCCATGCCAGTCTGGTTTCAAAACAGTCTGCTGCACTCTGCCAAACTCATATGCAGGGAACACGAGGAGGACTCAGGCCTGCTATGCACAGAAGGCTTCTCTTTTGGGCAGACTATCTGCTTTCTAAATATATTCCAACAATATGTGTCCTTGACCATTAAATTCATAAGGAAAAGGCATGCATACTGCAAAATTCCAGGGGCTGCTTGCTCAGCTAATGACCTACAATGAGCAGGGAGAGTGGTCCTGCATTTCACAGACAGGCCTGGGTCTTGTCAGAGTTAGTAACCTCTCCCATATGGCATAAAGATGAGAGGTTCCTCAAAGGTGTGTCCAGATTCGGTGGGAGCCCTGGCAAGGTTTGGAGACTCATCAGCTCAGGAAACAGTAAACCATGACCTTCATCAGCTGAGCCAGGGGCATGACTGTTTGCAGTCAGCCATCTCTTCCTGCATATTGGTTTAAAGCCTGGGATAGAACAAGATCAAGCTTCGTGGCCAGTTTCAGAAGGGCCTGAGCAATACTATCCTGAATGTAATACTTGTGTAAGGAAGGGTGAAAGTGTTAGTCGCTCAGTTGTGTCCAACTTTTTGTAACGCCATGGACTGTCGCCCACCAAGCTCCTCTGCCCATGGCATTCTCCAGGCAAGAATACTGGAGTGTGTTGCCATTCCATTCTCTAGGGGATTTTCCTGACCCAAGGATCAAACTTGGGTCTCCTGCATTGCAAGCAGATTCTTTACTGTGAGCCACCAGGGAAGCCCCGTAAGGGAGGGTAGCTTAATATCATTCCAGGCCCCTATCCACCGGGCCTGTCCAAAAAATAGGCATCATATATGATGATCTAAAATAGCTAGGGGTCAAGCCACGATTAAGGGACAACCCCTCAATACAGCTAGAAAATCCAAGAACTAGCCAGTGAGAAGATCTAATTATAATGGTAACAATGATACTAATGGCTTCTTCCATTTATTTGGGGCTAAGTGCCTGGTGATTTATTTATTTATATGCAATTTCTTATTTATTCTTTATAATCATCCTATGAAGACTTGGAGAATTTTTTAAAGTTTTTTTTCGAATACTTTTAATTAATTTATTTTGGCTGTGCCGGGCCTTCATTGCTGCATGGGCTTTCCTCTAGTTGCAGTGAGCTAGGGATACTCTAGTTGCGAGGCCTGGGCTTATCACAGGGACGGCCTCTCTGTTGCGGAGCAGCACCACTCAGCAGTCGCGGCAGACCGGTCCACTTGCTCCGTGGCAGGGGGGATCCTCCCATGCATCGCTTTTCTAAGCTCTCAGGATCCCTTCAGAACCCGCTTGTGGATTTCTGTTTTCAGGTTTCTCCCCATACTCTCCCACTTGGCTGCTCCTTGGAGAGTTCTTAGAGACTTGCACCTGATCTCCCCTCATCCAAAGGTTGGATTCTTGGCCCCACCCCTGGGTTATGTCTGGTCAATGGTTTGCTCACCTAAGCAGCAGCCAGCTCCTCTCCCCAAATAGTTCTGACGCTCAGTTGTGTCCAACTTTTTGTAACGCCATGGACTGTCGCCCACCAAGCTCCTCTGCCCATGGCATTCTCCAGGCAAGAATACTGGAGTGTGTTGCCATTCCATTCTCTAGGGGATTTTCCTGACCCAAGGATCAAACTTGGGTCTCCTGCATTGCAAGCAGATTCTTTACTGTGAGCCACCAGGGAAGCCCCGTAAGGGAGGGTAGCTTAATATCATTCCAGGCCCCTATCCACCGGGCCTGTCCAAAAAATAGGCATCATATATGATGATCTAAAATAGCTAGGGGTCAAGCCACGATTAAGGGACAACCCCTCAATACAGCTAGAAAATCCAAGAACTAGCCAGTGAGAAGATCTAATTATAATGGTAACAATGATACTAATGGCTTCTTCCATTTATTTGGGGCTAAGTGCCTGGTGATTTATTTATTTATATGCAATTTCTTATTTATTCTTTATAATCATCCTATGAAGACTTGGAGAATTTTTTAAAGTTTTTTTTCGAATACTTTTAATTAATTTATTTTGGCTGTGCCGGGCCTTCATTGCTGCACGGGCTTTCCTCTAGTTGCAGTGAGCTAGGGATACTCTAGTTGCGAGGCCTGGGCTTATCACAGGGACGGCCTCTCTGTTGCGGAGCAGCACCACTCAGCAGTCGCGGCAGACCGGTCCACTTGCTCCGTGGCAGGGGGGATCCTCCCATGCATCGCTTTTCTAAGCTCTCAGGATCCCTTCAGAACCCGCTTGTGGATTTCTGTTTTCAGGTTTCTCCCCATACTCTCCCACTTGGCTGCTCCTTGGAGAGTTCTTAGAGACTTGCACCTGATCTCCCCTCATCCAAAGGTTGGATTCTTGGCCCCACCCCTGGGTTATGTCTGGTCAATGGTTTGCTCACCTAAGCAGCAGCCAGCTCCTCTCCCCAAATAGTTCTGATAAAGCATCATATCTTTCATCTAAAGGGACAGAAGACCTAATTCACCTTCAGAACACAACACTAGTCCACGGAGCTCAAACTCGGATGTGTCCCCGTGCACCTCCTGGACACCTGACCCCGCTCCTGTGCTGCATAAGGGTGCTGACTAGGGACCCCACCTGCCTGGGATCCTCGATGGCCCTGGGTGAACTAGCAACTCCACTTTTCTCATCTGCAGCCCTAAAGTAATAACAACACCTCTTTCAAGGGGCCATGGTGAGAAGTGAGACAATATATTATATGTACTCAGCTCAATGCTGGCACAAGATAAATACAACTGTTATTACCAGTTGTGATTATATTGCTGTTTCTCTTCTGGTTGTTACTATATATTCACTTCATCAAAGTTAACTGCCCTACTCTTTCAAAACAGTACAGAAAACCACATGTCACTCCTCCAGGACTGGAGTCTTATTCATGGAAAAACACCAAGGTTCAACAATTGTTCTATTAACTTGGCCCCTACGTAGAGTGCATTACTTTTAATGGCACTTGACAGCTTTGCCAAGACTTGATCATATATTCTTTAAGCTAATCCCCACACCAACCCAATTTTGCAGATGAGAAAACTGAGTTTCAGAGGTATCAAATAAGATGATGATGCCCCAGTGGCTCAGTGGAAAAGGATACGCCTGCAGTGCAGGAGACTCAGTAGACTTGGGTTTGATCCCTGGGTTGGGAAGATCCCCTGGAGGAGGAAATGGCAACCCACTCCAGTATTGTTGCCTGGAGAATCCCATGGACAGAGGAGCCTGGGGGGCTACGGTCTATAGGGTCGCAGTCAGACATGACTGAAAAACTGAGCACACACACACAATGATACAACTAACATTTATTCAGTGCTTCCTATGTATTATACACTGTTTTAAGAAGCATCTAGGTATACAATCTTTCAGTTTTCAAAATCACATTATGAAACAGGTGTTACTGTTATACCCATTTTACAGATGGGGAAACTGAGATACCGAGATTAAGTAATCCCCTAATGTGACAAAGATCTCAGAGATCATGGAACTGGGTAAGTTCAATTCCCTAGTTGGTGCCTGAGTTCACAGCAAGGTTTGGTAGAGAACACAGAGAGACAAGACCCATGAGCTTCTACTACAATGACACTGTCCCTACCCTGCACCTCCCTCCCTTGTATACACCCTGCACACACTCATACACACACACACACACACTTCTGCCTTTCCCACTGCATGATCTCTAACTCTCCTTCTCACTACACAATTCTGTGATTGCAACCAAGTCTACAGAGACCATCCTGCTGCCAGTTTTGGAGAGGCCAGAGCACTGATGCATGTAGTTTTCCCAAAGGAGAGAGAATGAAGCTGAATATTTTCCTAGCCACATTAGAAATAATGTTCCTGCTTTAGAAAAACATACACATGTGTCTCGTCTTGTCTTTTAACAGCCTTTCTTTGATCTGCAGGTTAGCTGCAGACTGGCTATGTCCACTGCCCTTCCCTGGTGGGCCACGTCTGGGCCTGAGCAAAGCAAGATCAGAGTCCTGATAACTCATCACTTTCCATCCATGCTCATGTTGCTGGTGTCACACCTCTGTCACTGTCTTGATTAGTGCAGGGAAAAGGGAGTCACAATTAAGTGAGGTAAATCTGGACTGCCCAGGAAACACCAGATGAGTCGGTAACTGCCCGGTTATCGGTCACTTGGAAAGCAGATTTCAGTTGCCCCAGGGCCCTGAAACACAAAGCTCAGAGAGGCTGTGGAGCAGCTGCTTCTCTTATAAAGCCTGCAGTAACTGTAAAGAGGACAAATGTGTGTTGCCCAGACTAAGGGGGCTCATGCATTCGAGGTTCTCATTTTGAAAAGTGTGGAAGAGAGACTGTCTCATACTCTGGATTATCTTTTTTGCCAGTCAGTGAGCAACTGAGCCAGACTGCCCAATGGGACATTCACCGTCAATCTTATCCTAGCTTGTCTCTGGGATGCTTTGTGGAATGTTCACAGACACTGTTCAAATGACAAAAGCTTGAAAGCGAATTATCCCCTTGGCTCACCATTACCACTTTCTGCTAATGCAGAAATGTCATCATGCAAGATGGCCACATGCTAAACACAGAGGGAGGTGTGTTTCTGGGAGCTGGTGCCTAGGGAAGTGGTTCTCAAGGGATGGGCTGGGGAACCCCTGGATATCCTTAAGACCTGGGATCTGAGAGGTCAAAATACTTTCATAAAAGCACTAAGACATTATTTGCCTTGTTCACTCTCACGCTTTCTCAAGTGTATAGTGGGTTTTTCCAGAAGATACATGACATGGAATATGGCATTGGATTGGACGCATGAGCAGATAAGAGAATCCAACAATATCCCACTAGGCCAGACACGACAGAGATTCGCAGCAAAGTAAAACAATGATATTATTCTCACTAATTATTTTCAGAAAAAAATGTATATTTAAGGATAAAAAATAATTTATGTTAACATACATCTGGCACATTGTCTGAAATAAATTGACAAATTATTTTGAACATTTCTTAGTTTTCATTTTGACTATGGTGAATATTGATTGCTACAGTCCACAGAAAAGTATTTGGGCCCCTCAGCTTTTGAAGGAATGACAAGATTCTGAGCCCCCAAAGCTGGAGAACCACTGCTTAGGATCACTGATCTGATAATTTTTTCCCCTTGGGGGAAGCAGTCCTTCCCTCGCTGCTCAGCAGTCAAGCATCTGCCTCTAGCTCAGACTCCCCACTTTCTGGGGTCTTGGGTGCAGGTTGTCTCCCTCATAGCCTCATTACCTGCCTTGCCCCCAAATCCTTACCATTGACTCGTCTTTCTTCTGCCTACGACACAGGTCTGGGGAGGTCCCAGTTGTTCATCCTCCCTGGCAGGCCTCTGAGCTCTCCATCAGGTGGTGTCCACCAGCATGTGAGGACTGTCGCTTCTGCCTGGGCTGTCAACCCACAAAAGCCAGAAGGGGGCAGGGGAGACAGGTGCACCTCTATGGTTGACAGTGGGAGGGAGCTGCATCTAGAGCCGGGAGGTCAGGATGTTGAGCCTGGACTGCAGAGACTGGGAGGGAGCCCCAGGCCTGTGGTGAGGGGCAGGCAGTACCATACAGCTCAAGGGCCCCCTCTATACATGAAAAACCAACCGTATGACTGATGGCAAAGCCACAGGCAGGGCCATGTTCTCTGCAGGTTCCAGGGACCTCAAAAGCCTTACCTCTCCCTCTCTCCTGCAAATCACAGTAAAATACTCACTTCAGTCAAATCCACCTAAAAACAATCACTGACCTGGTATAAAGTACTGGTGGGAGAAGTGCAAAGATTCTTAAGAAATGCTCCATCCCTGCCCTCCAGGAGCAGGACAAACCTGTGGCGGAGATTCAGATCAGCAGCAAAAGGATCAGCCTTGACTTTTTAACTCATGTCTCATATCTTGCCTGTTTACTAGACACTGCCATGGAGAAAAAGCAAAGCTACTAGAGAAAACGGAGAAATAGAAGCCCTAAATAATTCACAAGACTGGATAATCAACATCTGAAACACAAGAACTGATTCTGCAGAAGAAACCACTCTCTCTTTCCTTTTTCTACATGTTATTCCCTAACTTTAAATTCAATTGTTGGCCTGGACAGAAAGACACTGACTTCTGACCAAACCCAAAACTCTCCTGTCTGACCTGGTAATCCTCAGATCCCCAGGCAGGATTCACCCATGAAGCTCTTTGGAGGCATGCAGCTAGAGAGCCTCCCAGCCAGGTGGGCATCTTAGAAATGGAAGGGAACTTGGAACATTCTAAAATTGCAAAATGCTTCATCTTTAAAGCAGGCTCTAGAATCACTAAGTTCTAAGTTATAATGGGCAGCCTAATCATTAACTGCTTACTTAACATGGCCAGAAGCAAACAACCAGAGGACTTTCACTAATGCAGACAACAGCCTGCTCCTCAAACTTGCTGTCTGCTGTCAGCACCAGGCAGTGACCTGTCACAGCCAAAGGCAAAGTCCTGCATTGGATTCCCGAAGAACAAGAAGATGACTGAAAGGAGTGTGGTTCGCAGAAGGATTTTATCAAGCCGTTTTTCATCTTAATCGCCCTTTTTATTCCACCTCCTCTTGCCTCTTCCTCCTCCTTCCCCACAACTGTAATCATTTCTCATTCAGCAAAGTTTTGAAATCCTGGGTAACTGTCTTACTTTAAGCATCTTCTAATCTTTTGTGAAGATTATCAAGATCATGTACTTTCAAATCTCCTGCTCTATGAACATCAAAAGCCCATTAACTAATTAATTATATGCTTTCATGGATTATCTGCATGTATACTATTAGAAAATCACTATTCCTATTACACACATAAAATTCCATCTTTTTGTCTCCATCATACATTCTCTCTCTCCCTCCCTTCTCCACCTCTACCCTCTACTCTCTTCTCTCTCTCTCTCTGTCACTGTCTCTTTCTTCTCCCTCCCTCTTCCTCTCTCCTCTCTCTCTGCTTAGTAACCACAATTACACCCCATGCTTTCTGTCCTTATGATGCATTCAAACATTCAAAAAGTGATTCAACTACTGATAAAAGTTTTTAGTCATCTTAAAAGTGTCAAGATTGAAAACAAAGAAAGTAACTTCTTCACTTATTAAACGAATTAAAAGGAAGTCCATGAGCTTGTCTAGAGGAGGAGGATGCATCCAGAACTCAGTCTTATGTGAACTAAAGGAATGAGTACTAATCAGCAAGGTTATCATGAGGATTAAATAAAACAAGGCCTGTAAAGCACCTAGCTCAATGCCTGGCATGAAAAATTGCTTAGCAAATGATAGCTATTATTATTATCAGGAAGCCTTTACAATGGAGGCCGTCATTCAGAAGAGGAAGAAAATTAGAAAGGCAGAGATCTCGCCTATCAGATTCTGCTTCTTAATCCATCTGTGCATTCTATTTCACTTGGTTTGACAGGGGACAGAGCATTGACATTAACTCCTCTGATCCCCAGAATAAGCCTGTGAAGCTAATGTAGGATTATCCTGTTTGGTAAACCAGGACCTGATGGCCACCCACTCCAGTATCCTTGCCTGGGAAACCCCATTGACAGAGCAGCCTGGTGGGCTACAGTCCACAGGGTTGCAAAAGAGTCAGACATGACTGAGTGACTAAACAGCACTCATCTTAAGAACTGGTCTCTGAATAATTTAAGACTAAAATGCTGAAGTCAATACAATAACAAGCTAACCCTAGCTGAGTGAATCAAGATGTTTTCTCCTACCTACCAGGCAAAAGTTACAGGCTGTCTTCTCTTCCAGGAGCAGTGCATCCTGCTTTTGGGGGTGGGGTCCCTGCAGATGGCTGGGAGTGGGGAAGGGGGAGCCAGGCCATGTGCAGGGACTTGAATCCCAGAAGCCCAGCTGCTGTGTTGCCTTCTGTGGCCCCACTGCCAATTTAGCACAAAAGATTACAGGCTGGCAGCTGTCAATTACCCGAGCCAGATCAACTCCCCACTGGCATTCCCATCTGGAAAAGCCCTCCTTGGGATTCGTACAGAGGCATCCGCGCATTCTCATGTCTACCCTTACCTCCAAAGCTACCTAGAGAGTCAGTAGCATTCTCTAAATTCAAAGGCTGAGAAGTAGAAAATGCATGGCATAGTTAGCAATTTTTATTTGGAAAAACACACCCTGTAGCTAATGTTGGTACACAGGGAAAAACTATTTTTTAAATGGTATGAAATACAAACGACATGAAAAATATCACCAAAAATGATTAACACACTATGAAATAATATTTCCTATGTTATCTAAGATAGGTGACACTTTTGAGCTGATTACATACACTAAATATGGTCATTGGTTTTCCAGACCTTAATTTCAGAGTTTTAATGAACTAAATAAAATAAAGAAGATGCTCAAAATGATTTCTGTCTCATAAAATGCATAGGAGAAAAACGCTGGGTACAGAGAAAACAAAGGTTTCTCTACACAATATTCAGCCTTCAATGCAAGGCACAAATCATTGGCTCGGGCTGCTTTTCTATCTGCCCTGCCTACCTGGGGTCCTTGCTATAAAATCTATTATCAGCAAGAAGCTGATCTGACTGCCCTGCTTCAAAGAGAGACATCCAAATTACAGATAAGCCAAAATACAAGCAGGGTGATCCTGGCACACATCAGCAGAAGCTCTGAAGCTCCTTCTTGCCCTGTGGTATGGCAAGGATCCTGTGATCTGACAGTTTAAACTGCTTTGGGTGGCGCTAGTGGTTAAGAACTCACCGGCCAGTGCAGAAGATGTAAGAGACATGGGTTTGATCCCTGGGTCGGGAAGATCCCCTGGAGGAGGGCATATTCATCCACTCCAGTATTCTTGTCTGGAGAATCCCATGGACAAAGGAGCCTGACGGGCTATGGTCCATAGGGTAGCAAAGAGTTTGACATGGCTGAAGCGACTTAGCACGTGCACAGACTGCTTATGCAGGTGACGAATACCAGGTTCCCAGAACAGGGACACACTGACATCCCCGAGTCATGGAGAACTACGGGAAATTCAAAGGGGAACCAGGGTTTTGTTCTGGCTCTTAGAATCCACGTCCCTGGGGAAAGGTTGTTTGCTTTTCGTATCCTTTTATAAACCATTGAGAGACATGCATTTACTGCCTAATATACCAAAGATTTGGGGATACAGGGAAATGTATCCTGATGACAGCCAGGGAGAACTGCAAGTGAGGGCAGAAGGCACTTGGTGAGAAATGCTAAGTGAGCACAAAAGTTTCAGGCTCCCCTGGAGCTGAGGGGTGAGTGGCGCGAGAGACAAACAGAACATCAAAGGGAAAGAAAGGACCTGACCCATATTGAGTGCTTCCATTAAGAGATGGCAGGACTTAAAACAGAAAATGACTTTAGCTTCTCATTTCAGAAAGACAGAAGGGCCACTAGAGCCAGCTTGCTGTTTTCCAACTCTGATCATTGAGGTCCAGGCTGGATTTGAAGAATGTCACGGTTGGGAGAAATGGTTCTTGGTGGTGGTGTGGTCAGCAGTTTGGATAGGAAGGGATGAAAAGAGGAAGGAAGCACAGTGCTCAAAACCAACCTGTCATTCATACAGAAGATGTGCTCGAGTGGAAGGAACTGGGCTTAAAATCCTGCTCCACTCTTCCTGACTTGGTAACTCTGGATAAGTTATAGTCTTCCCCAAACCTTACTTCTTTCAACTGTAAAATGGGGTAAATGCTTGCCATGAAGGCACTCATTAGCACTAAAGAATGCCTTTAAAACTTGGAGCACAATTATCTTGTACACAAATAGGCAATAAATACTAGATCCCACCTGACTCAATTCATATTGTCTTGCCCCACAATGGAATAACAGATGACTGGGATCACTGGTCATGGCTTTTTCCACAAAATGCATAGTTTCAGAACTCTTGCCTTGTTGGTCCCTCTGATAAACAATTAGGTCAATTTGTGATTTAGCAAATATATTCTTTCGATGTGAAAGTTAATAATATTGCCTGTTTAGTATCTTATTGGATCACCTATTCTTTAGATATTTTTAATGTGGGGGAGGGCTTAAAGAATAGAGAGGAGAGGAGAGAGAAGTTAGGGAAAATGGAAATATTTAATGAGTCCCCCTTCTAGTGAGTGCTCAGTGAGACAGCCCTATCAGTGGCCCAGTTTCCTAGGAAACTCTGCTTGGAGATCTCAGGCTGTAAATGTATCCACAGTTTACTTTGTAGAAGACAAACACATTTTCACTGTCTTTGGGGCAATATGTCACACAGCCAATGGTATGTGTAACATCTAAATCAGGCCTTTTTGAGATGATACTTCATTCATGTGGCAGTCACAGTTTTACCATTTGAAACAGACTTCATGGGTTGACTCAAAACTTAAGCCTTTTTGAACCCTCCTACACTGTTGGTGGGAATGTAAATTGGTACCGCCACCACAGAAGACAGGTCTGGAGGTTCCTTAAAAAGCTAAAAATAAAGTTACCATATGATTCAGTAATCCCTCTTCTGGGAATATATCTAGAAAAAAAATCTAATTCAAAAAGATACACGTACCCTAATGTTCACAGCACTACTATTTATAATAGCCAAGACAGGGAAGCAAACTAAATGTCCATTGACAGATGAATGGATAAAGAAGATGAAGTACATGTATGCAATGAAATATTACTCAGCCACAAAAAAGAATGAAACATTACTATTTGCAGCAACATGGATGGACCTAGAGATTATCATACTAAGTGAGATATCAGACACAGAAAGACAACTATATGATATCACTTTTATGTGGAATCTACAAAAAATAATACATATTAACTTTTTTGCCAAACAGAACCAACATAGAAAATGAATTATGATTACCAAAGGGGAAAGGGGAGGAGGAGGGACAAATTTCAAGCATGGAATTAATACACACACAGCTACTCTATAGAAATAGATGGGCAACAAGATTTACTATATAGCACATATTTGTTGTTGTGTTTGTGTTGTGTTTAGTCATGTTCAACCCTTTTGTGACCCCATGGACTGCAGCCTACCAGACTTCTCTGTCCATTGGATTTCCCAGGGAAGAATACTGGAGTGGGTTGCCATTTCCTTCTCCAGAGGATCTTCCCAACCCAAGGATTGAGCTCGCATCTCCTGGGTCTCCTGCATTGACAGGTGAAATCTAACAAAAAAGAACCCAAATCTGTATACCTGAAACTAACACACTATTGTAAATCAACTATAGATAGATAGATAAGTCACTCAGTCGTGTCCGACTCTTTGCGACCCCGTGGACTGTAACCTACTAGACTTCTCCGTCCATGGGGTTCTCCAGACAAGAATACTGGAGTGGATTGCCATTACAAAAAAAATTGTTTAAGTCGTTTTCTTCTCATTACATTCACCCACCCCAGTAAAGAGTATCCTCTGTCCTAACCTCATTGGGATCAAACTTCTCTATTCCTCAGCCGTAACTCATTGCCCAGGCTGCGGGATTCTCCTCCCTGAATGCAAGAGGGAGATGAAGTGTCTGTCAGACCCAGAGACAGGAGTCTCCTTGTCTCATTTCTCCCAGGAAGCCTCCTCTCAACTCCAGCAAAGTTCTTTGGACTCAGGGTGACAAGGAAGGTATCTCAAACCTAATCAGAGAAGATTTTTATTTAATCATTTCATCTTTGCTCTAGGAGTCCCGATTGCCTTCCCGCATATCTTAAGCAGTTTACAAAGCTCTGTTAGGTAATTAATAACTTGGAAGCCAGGATCCTTAAGGTGGCAGAGGTAAAAACTCAGAACAGACCACGGTCTCAAGAGGGTTCAGGGCAGTGAGTCTGGTGAGAAGAGCATATGAAAGCTGTGCCCTCTTCTTGGCATCAGGTTGTGCCTTTGTGCTGGCTGCTTCCTCCCTGGATGAAAATGGGTGGTTTCATGAGCATTGCTTCCATTCTTCCCTTGTGCCCTAGCCCTTCTTCTCTTTTGTCAAACTGGAATCTCAATTAGTTTCTGAGACACATTTTTTGTAACAGCAATACTGCTTTGTAAATCTTTTCATCATGTCTTGACTTAGAGTCCATACTTTATAAACTTTCTCTCAAAGCATCACTGGATGACAAGGGGCACAACCAACTTATGACTGAAACACTAAGACTCAAAATGAACAGAATGAACAATAACATGTTCTGTGACTGTAAGGCTGGAAGGAAACCCAGGGCCCTGAAGCAGAGCAGCTCCCAAGGAATGACAGTAAGGAAGCCAGGTGGGAGAATGAGTGCCCAGGTAAGCAGGGGACTCCACGGTCGGGGCCCTCAGGAAACCATTTCTTCTCATTACATTCACCCACCCCAGTAAAGAGTATCCTCTGTCCTAACCTCATTGGGATCAAACTTCTCTATTCCTCAGCCGTAACTCATTGCCCAGGCTGCGGGATTCTCCTCCCTGAATGCAAGAGGGAGATGAAGTGTCTGTCAGACCCAGAGACAGGAGTCTCCTTGTCTCATTTCTCCCAGGAAGCCTCCTCTCAACTCCAGCAAAGTTCTTTGGACTCAGGGTGACAAGGAAGGTATCTCAAACCTAATCAGAGAAGATTTTTATTTAATCATTTCATCTTTGTCTAGGAGTCCCGATTGCCTTCCCGCATATCTTAAGCAGTTTACAAAGCTCTGTTAGGTAATTAATAACTTGGAAGCCAGGATCCTTAAGGTGGCAGAGGTAAAAACTCAGAACAGACCACGGTCTCAAGAGGGTTCAGGGCAGTGAGTCTGGTGAGAAGAGCATATGAAAGCTGTGCCCTCTTCTTGGCATCAGGTTGTGCCTTCGTGCTGGCTGCTTCCTCCCTGGATGAAAATGGGTGGTTTCATGAGCATTGCTTCCATTCTTCCCTTGTGCCCTAGCCCTTCTTCTCTTTTGTCAAACTGGAATCTCAATTAGTTTCTGAGACACATTTTTTGTAACAGCAATACTGCTTTGTAAATCTTTTCATCATGTCTTGACTTAGAGTCCATACTTTATAAACTTTCTCTCAAAGCATCACTGGATGACAAGGGGCACAACCAACTTATGACTGAAACACTAAGACTCAAAATGAACAGAATGAACAATAACATGTTCTGTGACTGTAAGGCTGGAAGGAAACCCAGGGCCCTGAAGCAGAGCAGCTCCCAAGGAATGACAGTAAGGAAGCCAGGTGGGAGAATGAGTGCCCAGGTAAGCAGGGGACTCCACGGTCGGGGCCCTCAGGAAACCTGAGGCTCAGTAAATAAATGAATGTTCTGTGGAGTTGGGAGAGGTTGAAGACATAGGGGCTGCATCATGGACTACGCAGGTAAAATATATAGTTGTAACACCTATTAGGAGAAGGGGTACAAAGAGCTGGGATTGAGTCTTTCAGGTTCTCAAAGGTAAGTCAGTTTCAAGGTATTTTTTGTGACTCCAGTGATGTATAGCCAACACACAGGAAATGTTTGCTGAATTGGAAACTCCTAAAACTCAATGTGATGGGGCATAATAAAAGCTCTGGACTCCATCTTAAATATTTATGTGTATTATCTCATTAAATTCTATGAAAAATGAAAGTTGCTCAGTCATGTCCAACTCTTTGCCACCCCATGGACTATACAGTCCATGGAATTCTCCAGGCCAGAATACTAGAGTGGGCAGCCTTTCCCTCCTCCAGGGACTCTTCCAACCCAGGGGTCCAACCCAGGTCTCCTGCATTGCAGGCAGCTTCTTCACCATCTGAGCCACCAGGGAAGTCCATGAATATTGGAGTGGGTAGCCTAACCCTTCTCCAGTGGATCTTTCCGACTCAGGAGTTGAAATTCTATGAGGTTGGGGCAAATATGACAGGTGGAGAAACAGGTATAATCAGTTAAATTAACTTCACACTAATAACTGATAGTGGGGTTTGGATTAAGTCCCAGGTATTGGGACTTCCTGGTGGTCCAGTGGTTAAGAATCCACCGGACAATGCATGGGACATGGTTTGGTCCCTGGACTAGGAAGATTCCATATGTCTCGGTGCAACTAAACCCGCATGCCACAGCTACGGAGCCTGTGCTCTAGAGCCTGGGAACAACAGCTAGTGAAGCTCAAGCATCCCTAGAGCCCATACTCCACAAGAGACGCCATTGTGATGAGAAGCCCTGCGGCAATGAAGACCCAGGACAGCCAAAAACACACAAACATTCTTAAAGCTATCTTTAAGAAAACCCAGATATTCTGGCTCCAGATTCTGTGAATTCAACTACTACACCACACAAAGCATAGGGAGTAAAGTCCCTCCAGGTAATTTCTTGATCATTTTTTAATAAGGTATCAACCTCAGCTGAAAGTATATCTTTAGGAATCATGCTGGTCCTTACATTATAAGTGTTTTTAAAATCAAATATGTAATTTTAAGTCTAAGTAATAAACACTGAAGAAGGAAAAATAGTTATGGTCTGTGTTGTGCTTAGTCACTCAGTCATTTCCAACTCTTTGTAAGCCCATGGACTGTAGCCCACCAGGCTCCTCTGTCCATGGGGACTCTACAGGCAAGAATGATGGAGTGGGTTGCCATGTTCTCCTCCAGGGGATCTTCCCAACCCAGGGATCGAACCCAGGTCTCCTGCATTGCAGGCAGAATCTTTACCATCTGAGCCACCAGGGAAGCCCAAAAGTTACTGTCTAATTACCATTAACTGAATCAGACAGAAACATCATTTTTCTGACTTTTACCTCTGTGAAATTCTCCATAATAGCTACCTTCTACCCTCATGATTTCACTGTGATTTGAGAGAAATAATTTTGACGTCATCTCTCAAGTATAAATACAATCATTTTTCAATGGACTGAATTTATATTAAGAAACAACAAATCTCTTTTTAAAAGGCCAATGATTCTATTTCACCCAAATCTAGCTGCACTTTTTTGGTTAACAGCCTTTTTAAAATCTTTTATTATTTTAAAAAATTGTGGTAAAATACATATACCATAAGGTGTACCATTTTAACCATTTTAAATGTATAAAATAGAGGTTAGCATAGTTGTTTTTATGTAACCATCCTCACCGTCCATCACAAAACTCTTCATTTTGCAAAACTGAAAACTTCATCCATTAAAATCTACTTAGCCTAGTAAAGAGAAAATAGTTTTAAGTATTAACCATGGGGGTTATCTTCACAACTGGCACAAAGCAGGGTTAACACGTTATTTTAAATGTATTAACCGTTGGACTCTAGTCTCAGGATTCAACTGGTCTGAGGCCGAGCCCTGATCATGAGTATTTTTTTAAACTTCCCCAAAGAGACTCACTAGATAGCATATTCAAAAGCAGAGACATTACTTTGCTAACAAAGGTCCGTCTAGTCAAGGCTATGGTTTTTCCAGTGGTCATATATGGATGTGAGAGTTGGACTGTGAAGAAAGCTGAGCGCCGAAGAATTGATGCTTTTGAACTATGGTGTTGGAGAGGACTCTTGAGAGTCCCTTGGACTGCAAGGAGATCCAACCAGTCCATTCTGAAGGAGATCAGTCCTGGGATTTCTTTGGAGGGAATGATGCTGAAGCTGAAACTCCAACACTTTGGCCACCTCAAGAGTTGACTCATTGGAAAAGACTCTGATGCTGGGAGGGATTGGGGACAGGAGAAGGGGACGACAGAGGATGAGATGTCTGGATGGCATCACAGACTCGATGGATGTGAGTTTGAGTGAACTCCGGGAGTTGGTGATGGACAGGGTGGCCTGGCATGTTTCGATTCATGGGGTCACAAAGAGTTGGACATGACTGAGCGACTGAACTAACTGACTGAAAGAGACTCACACATAGTCAAGGAGGGATCCTAGAGTTAAGGAAGATAAAGCCATGGACAATATATGCAGAAAGAAGTGGGTCTCAGCCTTTTGTTTTTCCTTATATCAGAGACAACTTTCAGAATTCCACGTAGTTATGGATCACCTCCTAGAAATATGTATGCTTACTCACACGTGCTCACAAAATTTACAGCCTGACTTAGGGGTTCATGGTCCACAAGAAACTCACTTTGCAAAGTTGAGTGCAGGACAACAGACAAGGAGGAAACCTTGGGGAACAACAAAAAATAATGAGCTCCCTGAGACAAAGGACCTAGACCAGGGGGCTGAGACGGTACAGCCAGAGAGGTAGGAGGAGAACCAACTAAAGCCAAGAAAGTGGAGAGTTTCAAGAGAAGCCAGTGGTGCAGAGGCAAAGGCTGTGAATGGGTCAAACGATGGAGCAGTAGATGGTTAAGAGTAGAGCAGCATGCTCTGCTGGAAGACAAGCCTGGGGGGAGACACCACAGGAGGGCAGAAAGCCCAGTGGAAGCAGCATTAGAATGAACCACAAAGAGGTATCTATGTTGGAGTCTCAAGGCAGTGTTGATTCAGAGGCCAGAATGCAGGGTGAGGAGGGGTGGACTGAGGTTATGAGATTTCAGGCACTGTAAGTGCTACTGAGAAGCTGCTGGACCTTCTTCCCACATATATTTATCTGTCTCTGTTTCCCTTTTCTTCACTGAGGCACACCCTTCTCCTGACATCCAGACTCCAAAGCATCCAGTCAACTCTCTCCCTAACTCTGTAGCTTCACTCAGTTGCCTAGAAAGTAGCAAGTATTAGTCACTCAGTCATGCTCGACTCTTTGCAATCCCATGCACTGTAGCCCGCCAGGCTCCTCTCTCCATGGAATTCTTCAGGCAAGAATACTGGAGTGGGTTGCCATGCCCTTCTCCAGGGGATCTTCCCAACCCAGGGACTGAACCCAGGTCTACTGCACTGCAGGCAGATTCTTTACCATCTGAGCTACCAGGGAAGAATTCAGTTGTGTAGTTTTTATTAATTCTATATCTGGTTTCCATAACCACTTTTTCATATATGCAGATTCTACCCTTTCTCCTTTGCCCAAGCCTCATCATCCATAAATAACTTTTCTTTAATGTCAAAGAACTTACACTATGTCTTCTATCTTCACTTACTGTTATATATAGGCCGGGCAAACTTCTTGAGGTCAAGTTGTGCTTTGTCAAAAGTTGGCACAGCAATACTTTCCATCCTACACAGTCTCCTACAATGTGATATTGACACTCATCCCACAAGAGGTGGGGTCTAGAGTCCGTCCCCTGAATTCAGTCAGAATTCTGACTTGCTTATAACCAAGACTGTGGCTGGATTAACACATGGGTAGTCATCATCAGAAAAGACCTGATCAGAAAAAGGCAGTGCAGGTCTACTTTGTCCAGTGCAATTTTTGTGCTTGGAGCTCTGAGCTGTCATGTAAGAAATCTGACTAATATAAGGCCACCATACTGTGAGGAAGCCCAGTGCCAGTGAGTAAAACAGCCTAGCTGAGCCTTTAAGTCTTCCCAGCTAAGACCCCAAACATCATGGAACAGAACAAAGTCTTCCCCTCTGTGCTTTTCTGGAATTTCTAATCCACAAGTTCCGTGAAACTAATACAATGGCTTCTGTTTCATACCACTAAATTTGAGAGGTTCTGTGTCAGTGGTTATTATTACACTTCTCTTCTCTTCTGGGTTATAGGTGTCCTGAGGGCAGGGTCTATATCTGATTTTCTGTGAGTAGTACTGTATTGAGACATGACCATAAGGAGACCCTGAAAATGAAGCAACTGTTTTTACAATGAGAAAATATGGGGGGAAGGGTTTTGGTTAGTTTAAATATGTAACCTTTCAAGGCTAAAGATGAAATAGTTAATTTTAATTTACTTATTTCCATTTACACATTCACAGCCACAGATAGCATAAGATGCTATATTTAGAAATATTGCTCTTTTTCATTCCCATATTTTTGAAACAATTTTAATACCTCTTGACACACATCTTTGTCAGCAGTATCTTAGTTATCATTAGAGTCACTTTTTGCATCGTCTAACATATTTCTGGAGTGCACTATCTTCACACCCACTTACACAGTCTGAGACAAAGCACTTCAGAATCTGTGTACGATGTTGTCACTGGAAATTTTATCCTAGCCACAAAGCCACATTTATGTAACACAAGACTGGTTTTTATTTGCTTGTCTGTGGATATGAATTCATGAGCACCACAAAATTAGTGGAAATCACTTTACTGCTTTTTAAAGCAACCTGAAAAGGCCTGTGTACAATGATATCTAATGTGCACTTATGTGAGGGCAGAGCCTACGAAAAATCACTAAAGCCGTACAAATCTGCTTCCTTTTAAAAGTCATTCCATTAGCTGACCGCTATGAGCACCCAGTACTGGTATTTATTTTAGGTAATTTCAAGCTCATGTGTCTGCTCCAACAATGTTTGTGGTTCCAAGTAAATAACTGAATCTTCATTTTAGTGAAAATAGAAGACTTTTAAGGACTCAAATAAAAACAAAATCATATGTTTTGAGGAATGATATTTTGATGAAAAAAAAAATCACCATATATTTGGAGAGGTGTACCAAGTGGAGGAAGGATGCTTGTGGCCCTTCAGGGAGACAGAGCTCCAGACAGTAAGCAGGATCTCCAGGTTATAAGAGGAAAAGCCTGGAGACTGAGCCCTGCGGGAGGAAGTCACAATACTCCAGGTGAGAGGTAATGAGGGTGATCATAACTGCTCTCAGGGGGTTTGGAAATGATGTGAAAGACACCAGCAAAGACAGAAATGACAGAGCTTGGCTGAGTTAGGGAGGCAGTGAACACAGTGCAAACAGCAGGATCTGAGTTCAACCTCAGGCCTGCCAGGACATAGGCTATGTGACCTTGAGCAAACTATTAAACCTCTCTGAGCCTCAGTTTCCTGCCCCATAAGAGAATGATATGAGATGACATATAAAACAGAAAAGTTAAAAGCCAGCTGTATAGAGCATTCCTGAAGACATTTCGTCAAAAACATCTATTATTATGGCTGATAACTGCTTGGATGTGGGGGTTGGGAGAGAGGAATCATTATTGCCTACACAGTTTCTATTAGAATGGGTCATTTCAGATGTCTGCATTAAAAAGTCATATTCTAACTTTGCTCCGCCCATAAGACTCAAAGTGTGTTAGAAAGAAAATAAAATATCATTGCAAAGTGGTTTATTAATTGGGTGTTATTTCTAAATGACATTCTTAAAGAGCTGTAAATTACACTGTCAGAATGAAACGTGATGAGTGGAACAAAGGATCTGTTTCCTCCCTCCCTCTACTATTGAGAGAAACCACCACATACATCAGCAAATAAAACAAGTCTGGTGCTCAAAATTACCAGGCTGCAAACTCATGCCTCTGAATAAATGTTCACCTGAAAAAAAAAACTTGAAACTCTTTAAGGTCAAGGGCAATAAGATTGAAATGCTGAGCTTCCCAGGTGGCTCAGTGGTTGCCTGCCAATGCAGGAGAGGCAAAGGTTGCGGGTTTGATACCCTGGAGGAGGGCATGGCAACCCACTCCAGTATTCTTGCCTGGAGAATTCCATGGACGGAGGAGCCTGGTGGGCTACAGTCCAGGGCGTCGCAAAGAACTGGGCATGACTTAGCAACTAAGCATGCACACACGCTGAGATACAGAGCCAGCAAATGGCTGAACTTCTTATAAAGAAACCCAGCTGACAGAGCAACGTTCAAGGCTGGAGGAGGCAAAGGTTGCGGGTTTGATACCCTGGAGGAGGGCATGGCAACCCACTCCAGTATTCTTGCCTGGAGAATTCCATGGACGGAGGAGCCTGGTGGGCTACAGTCCAGGGCGTCGCAAAGAACTGGGCATGACTTAGCAACTAAGCATGCACACACGCTGAGATACAGAGCCAGCAAATGGCTGAACTTCTTATAAAGAAACCCAGCTGACAGAGCAACGTTCAAGGCTGGAGGCTGGGAGTGCTGGGCACCACGATCACACCTGGAGGTCACCCTTTCACCAGGGTTCCCCTCTTGTACCAATGTGTCTTAACTTGTGGCAGAAAGAGCTTTCTAAAGCATAACTCTGATGTCCCTCCCTGGACAGTTAGAATTCCACAAATCCAAACATGAAAAATACTGCCAATGAGGGAGAGCAAAATTAATTACACTGTATACTATTTTATGAAAGAATTTCATGCAATAAACTACTTATATGTTAAAAGTACTTCAAGGAACTTAAAGGGTAGTACACAATAGCCACTCTTCTGTACCTTATACTTTCTGTGTCCTAGGCATCTTTCCATATTCATACACAGACATCTTCCTTCTTTTTTTCCACAGCTCCTCTACTGCATAGTATGTGCTATATCATAGTCTGTTCAGCTAGTTCCCTACTGCTGGGTACTTAGTTGCTTCCAACCTTTTGGGATTACAGTAGAGCCACAAGCAATAACCTTATGCATATGTTATTGTACACGGTGCAGGGAGAAACGGGAGTGTATTTAAACTTTGGTTACATAAGGCCACATTCTCCACTGCAGAGGTTTTTCAGTTTTCCATATTCATCAATAAAGTTCTTACATCCATTTTGAAACTTCTGTCCACTTTTGTTATTTTTTGGGTCTCTCTCTTTTAAGGCAGACACATTTACACTGAGGCTGATCAGAGACTACATCCTCACTACAGAGGAGAAAAGTCAAAACACCTCATTTCATCACTTGTAAGTGTTAGATTAGAAGTACAGACAGTAAGTGTATGATTTAAGAGGAGCTAGACATCCTCAGGAGATGTAACTAACTTAGAAGATTTATGGAAGAAAAGGGACCCAACCAGGACCTTAAAGAACACAAAGAAGCTTAGTAAGCAGAGAAAAGTGTTATGGTTCCAAAGCAGAAATACACATGAAGTATGCCAAGAAGGATGAGCACACTGGTTGGGGCAAAGTGCTGTGAGAGTTATTAAGGACAGAGCAGAAAAATATAATTGGGAGGACTTCCCTGGCAGTTCATTGGTTAAGATGCTGAGCTTCCAATGCAGGGGGCTCACAGGTTCAATCCCTGGTCTGGAAACTAAGGTCCCATATGCCATGTGGTCAAATAAGTAAATCATTTTTTTTAAAGAAATGCAATTAGGACCTGAATATGGAAAACCCTAAGTTCCAGAGGGAAAATTCTGATCTTTATGATTTATGCTACATGAAATATGACCATATGTCCTGGTTTATGTTTGTCTTAGCATTTCTTTCACTCTCAAGTGTCCCAGTGATAATTTTTATAGTTGTCCTAGCAATAGGGACCACCAAAATTCTGTGGATGAGACAGAGAGATGATGAAACAAATATTTCAGGAAAATAAATGTGAATGCTGAGTGCACAGAATGGATGAAGGGAAAGAGGCTGGTGGTAGGCCTCTTTCAGCAGGCAGGGTAGCAAGAATATGGGACCAGGAGGAAGGCAGCTAAGCTTGACTCTCCTAGTTTGAAACAAAGTAATGTGTGTAACCTCTCTGGACCTGCCATTTTCTTCATTTGTAAACTGAAGATACTGGTTTAGTTGCAAAAGTGCCCTTTTAGATCTAATACTTATGGGTCTAGGAGATTTTTGCTACAATTTAGCAGTTGTAGCATGGATATATGGAAGAATGGAAAGGGAAAAAAAAAAAGATGAAGCAATGGTGAAGCACAGGGAGCAGTCGAAATAGCTGAGCAGAGGTGACAAGGACAGCAGAGCTGTTGCCACTGACATGTAGAAGGTGTGTGGACCACTGCGCCGAATTGTGAGACAGCACATGAGGTTAGCTTCATGCATACTCTATTTGAAAGGACAGGAGGCACTGAAGTGGTGATTTAAAGATTTCAAAGAGGGCACAGTGATATAACCAAGCCAAACGGAAACCGGGGCTAGACTGAACCATACTTTAGAGACTTCTAGCAAATGGGCTCAGGGCAGGTTGTTGGTCATCACGCATGATACTCAGGTATGGTCAAAGACAATGAGGTCAAAGACAAGTGAGCAGACAAAGATGAGAGTCTAAGTTTCAGGTTAGACTGTCTGGGAAAGCAAGTAGGTTTTAGTTAAGGCGAGTTGACAGCCCCAGTCTTTACCTCCAAAGGGTCTGAAGGAAATCAATTGCTTTTACTGAAGATGTATTTAAGGAAAACCCACACCTATAACTGGATGGCTCTGACTCCAAGAAAGTACCACAACTAACTTCTTTCAATTTCCCCAGTGAAAAAAGGGATTCACAGCCAGAACTCCTTATTTATTATTAGAGTATCTTTGGTTAATGGAGGGTCTTACAGATAGATCTGGCTCAAGGGGATGTCAACTCCTCAAATGTTACAGGATTGGCTCCAGGACTATCCAAGTCCCCTAACCCAGAGCTCATGTGTCCAGATTTCACAAGATCATCGAAGAGCAGCAGCCTTGCCAGACCAGTCTGATGCAGCTTTAACTTATGTGAAATAGAAAATGAGTTTTAAAATAATTTCTTGAATAAATGATCCATGAGCACCAGCTTTCTAGCAGAAGATATTGGGGAATGAAAAGTTCCCCACCCCCAAGGCTTCCACCACTTCTCCGTGATGAGATCAGAAGCAGATAATTAAATCGCCTCAAGGCATACATTCAAAACTGCAAAGTGAGAGTTAAAATATTGCAATTGTGTTCAAGTTGAGAGAATAGGAAATGGCTTTTTCCCTCCTCTTAAATGTTCACGTGCAAACTTTTTCTTCTTCAAAAAGAATATTCTCAATTGAAAAAGAAACGTTAAAATCACACGGGAAAGTCATTAAACTCCAGGTTTATTAGAGATAAAGTGTTCTCACACAGTCACATGACTGGGATTCTAAAACGAGTAAGAAGTCACCTGGGGCATGATAACAGGGCTATGTCTCACTCGTGTACCCACAAATATCTGACACGCCCGGGACACTGAATCCAGGGATCATACAGGATATGGCAGCATCTTTGTGTCTAGAATCGACCATAATCCAGGGGTGAATGCTCACTCTAACATCATACCACAATGCTAACAGGAAACAAATGAAGAAGAAGCAAGCAAGAAAAGGCACCTATTACCAGCCAGACTGCCGTGTCTGAGAAATATCCACACTGGCTGTCAGGAACCTAAATACCAAAGGAAAGGTAAATTGGATTAGGTTACATTTGGAAGGGAGTTCCAGTAAGATGCTTGGTAACTTCTGATTGCACTTAATGGCATTAAACTGAATCAGTTTCTAGAAACTGGTTTTACATACTGCAAGTTGCATAGATAGATTTCATCCTTACAGAACGTATACCTGAGTGGAGGACTGATGTGGATGGGGCCTGCAAAGGAAGAAAAGATGTCAGTAAATCAGCCAAACCTTTCACAAGGCCTACAAAAATAAATAAAGGAAGAGAGGATAAATCACGGCTGTTTGGGGGGGCTTTTTCTCTGTAAAAGATTCTTTCTGAACTTGAATTATCAGATTGCCACATTGATTCTCTACAAGATCAATTCCAGCTAATTACTCAGCGGTCCCACCACCTCTGTTACACAGTCTATAAAACATGACACAAATTGAAAAGACAAAAGAAGAAAGAAGAGAAAGACTGGAAAAATCACATTTTCAATCAAGTTTTTTGGTTTTTTTAAGAGATCACTCAGCTCCCTCCTTCCAATCTCATGCCTGAAAAGTCCTAATAACATCCCTTCAGTGTGGAGGGTGCTCCTGCTCCTCCTTGTCTTCTGATCTGTTCCGTTCCACAGCCTGTGTCTTAGGGCTGGCTAGAGGGTCATAAAGCTTGGGTCGGGGAGCCGCATTACACAGCTACCCTTCCTTTGTCATCCCTGCCTGGGGATGAATGGGGGTGGCTGGGCAGTGAGGTGAACTGCCAGCATAAGCCTTCAGGCACAGGTCTCCCTCTGCGTACGTTCCACCCACAGATTTCCAGGGACAACTGCTCCCAGTGTTCCTCCTCTCCTGACTCTCTGTGTACCCCCTATCAGCATCCTCTTGTGCATTCTTAGCCGCCTTTTGCAGGCTTCTGTGCTACATGGGCCTGAACTCTTCAATAAGTTCCTCTGGTCTCCCAAAGCCTCCACCCAGTGGCCATACCCTCCTGTGACCTGTAGGCAGTCTTAGTGGGACAACTGCACGCAGCTGCACAGACAGACTTTGGTACTAGACACTGAGCATTAGCTAGCTAAGCACCCTTTACATTCCCCTTTTAGAAAACCTGTTTGGACTACAGAAGTTTGACAGCTGCTGCTGCTGCTAAGTCGCTTCAGTCATGTCCAACTCTGTGAGACCTCAGAGACGGCAGCCCACCAGGCTCCTCCATCCCTGGAGTTCTCCAGGCAAGAACACTGGAGTGGGTTGCCATTTCCTTCTCCAATGCATGAAAGTGGAAAGTGAAAGTGAAGTTGCTCAGTCGTGTCTGACCCTTAGCATGGACTGCAGCCTACCAGGCTCCTCCATCCATGGGATTTTCCAGGCAAGAGTACTGGAGTGGGGTGCCATTGCCTTCTCCGGAAGTTTGACACTTAAAAACTACAATTCCAGGCTCCTTTGCAGTTACAGGTCTACCTGTGACCTAGACACTGACCAGCAGACACGTTCATAAGAGATTTGGAAGGAGCAGTGGCGGTCCTGGGAGATTGGCTCTTCTTACAGATCTGATGTGTGCAATCTGTCTGGGGCAACTTTGGCAGAGATTCTCAATTCACTACCTGACAACACCAAGGTTGAGTATGAGCAGTGATGGCAAGGGAGTTATTGCTAGAACAGTTCTGGTTCTTTAAGGTTCTTAATATCCTAGGATAAGCCATTAACTGCTTTAATTTGTTAGAGTGGTTTCTATTGTCTGTAACTAACAACACTCATCAAAACAACTTCTTATCCTTAAACTTTCATTCTTTTCCCTTAATGTAGAGTGTTACTACCTTACACCAAATGTAGAGTGTTCTACATGCACCAAAACCTCACTTGAGAAATGACAATCTGTTATTCTGAGTAATCTTTACATAGCTGACCCTTGAACAACACAAGGGTTAGGGGATGTTGACCTCTGCAAGGTAAAACATCTAAGCATAACTTACAGTCTTCCCTCTGTGTAAATAGTTCTATTAAATACATCAATGGATTCAAGCAACCACAGGTTATACAGTACTGTAGTATTCAGTACTGAAAAAAATCCACATATAAATGGACTAGCACAATTCAAAAGTATGTTGTTCGAGGGTCAGCTGTATTGGTGGCTCAGTGGCAAAGAATCCACCTGCAATGGAGGAGACACAGGTTTGATCCTTGGGTAGGGAAGACCCCCTAAAGGAAGAAATGGCAACCCCCTCCAGTATTCTTGCCTGAATCATCCCATAGACAGGGAGCTGGTTGGGCTACATTCATGGGGTCACAGTGAGTCAGATACAACTGAAGCAGCTCAGCACATATTAGCATTCGGACTGGTGCTCTCATCCATTCATTCACTTAACCAAGATCTGTTAAAGAGTGACTACATTCTAGGTACTGAGTTACCAGGTGATCATGTCAGAACCATTCCTGTCTTCAGGGAGCTCATTCTCTAGTGGGAAAATAATAGCTACATTTATTTAGCAAATTAACACTAAATAATTTATACAGTCCTCAAAATAACAGTATAAAGTAGATATTATCATTCCTATTTTACAGATGAAGGAATTAAGGCTTAGGGAGGATAAATAACTTTCCCACATTCAGGATCTTTTTATCTAGTCAGGGCTAGAACTCCACATAGCTGACTCCAGAATCTGCCTCCATTATAAACTGTAAATGCCTTGAGGGTAGGAAAAGATCGCTTAACTGCGTCTTTGAGATTCACACTTGGAAAGAATCATCTATCTAGTCTAACCTCTTACCTCTTCCAGAATCACTTTTATGGCTGACTCTGCTAATTAGCTATCCCCAATCCACGTGTGCATGCCCAGTCACGTCAGTCATGTCCAACCCTTTGCAACCCTGTGGACTGTTGCCCACCAGGCTCCTCTGTCTGTGGGATTTTCCAGGCAAGAATACTGGAGCGGGTTGCCATGCCCTCCTCCAGGGGATCTTCTCAACCCAGGGATCAAACCTGTTTCCTGCATCATTGGTGGACTCTTTACTGTTGAGCCACCAGGGAAGACCCCCATGATCCCATGACTCCTTATAAACAGAATGTTTATTTTGTTCTAAGCAGCACTAAGCCCAGCTAAATGCTAAATTTTCCACACACCCTCACATTTAGGGGAGTTCATGAGACCCATTCTAGCCAATGAGAATTAAAGTGTATTGAGAATTTCTGGAAGTTCTGCTTTCTTAACATGGGCTGTCCTTTCCTTCTTGACACAGTCTTCTTCCTGACTGTGTGAGCTGGAAGCAGGGCAGTTGATTTCAGGTAGCAAGGATGAAGAACATGTAAGGAAGAATATCAGAGCAGAAAGAGAGAAGGATCTTGGGTCCTTGATGGCACCCTGGGGCTTCTTTCCTAATCCAGAGGCATAATCTTGGACATCATATTATATGAGAGCCTTGTTAGCTAATCCCTATTTGATTAAGCCACTATAACTGAGTTTCTGTTACTTGGACTGAAGTGCAGTTTATAACTTACATACTATACTCCACACTCTGGATCTTAAATCTTTCCCTTAAGGGGAAACTGACTGCCCAGAAGATGTCACTTACATTTTTGTGTGATCCTATAGAAAATAGTTCTCTCTCCCTAAGCTGTAATCTCACTCTCTAAAAGGGGTAGCTCTTTGCTGCATAAGAACCGAATTTAAGACAAAAAGCATGTGTCAAATCCTTGTACATATACAATCACGTGTAATCTTCATGTGTGGTGGGTTTTACTAGGCTCACCTAAGGACAGAAAATAGCACTTCAGGGCACTTAGCTGCACCTCTGATGGACTCTATTAGTTTCCGTGGCCTGCAGTAACAGCGCCATGAATTGGCTGGCTTAGAGCAGGAGAACTTTTCTTTTACCGTTCTGTAAGCCAGAAGTTTGAAATTAAGGTGTCAGCAGGTCTGTGCTCCCTCTGAGAGCTCTAGGTTAAAACCTTCCCTTGCTTCTTCCAGCTCCTGGAGGCTGAGGGCAATCCCTGGGTAGCCTGGCTGTGGCAGCTTCACTCCTACGTCTGCCTCCATCATCACAAGGCTCTCGTTCTGTGGGGCCATCTGCATCTTCCACTCTTCTTATAAGAATATGAGTCACTTTGGATTTAAGAACCATGCTCATCCAGCATGACCTCATCTTACCACTACTTACATCTGCAAAGAACATATTTCCAAATAAGTTCACATTCTGAGGTTCTAGTTGGACATGAATTGGGGCAGGGTGCAACCATTTGACCTACAACAGTGGCAGGGCCTTGATTCAGGACTTTTCTGAGGCTCTTTAGAGGGAAAAGATAATGCATTTATGTCTAAACCCATATGTACAGCAATAAGATTCTTGCTGCTGCTGCTGCTGCTAAGTCGCTTCAGTCGTGTCCGACTCTGTGCGACCCCATAGACGGCAGCCCACCAGGCTCCCCCGTCCCTGGGATTCTCCAGGCAAGAACACTGGAGTGGGTTGCCAGTTCCTTCTCCAAGGCATAAAAGTGAAAAGTGAAAGTGAAGTCGCTCAGTCATGTCAGACTCTTTGAGACGCCATGGACTGCAGCCTACCAGGCTCCTCCATTCATGGGATTTTCCAGGCAAGAATACTGGAGTGGGTTACCATTGCCTTCTCTGTAAGATTCTTGAGAGAGTTGTAAAATTTAAAGCACCTTCAAAAAGCTAATCAAACAAACTACTGTCACCTGATTTTAATTGCTTGAATTTTTAAGTGTCACACACCAAGTCTTATATTGTCTTGAATTGCACATAATTAGCTCTGTTTCTATGATGAAAATCTTCCTAATTCCAAGTTTGGCTTCATGTTCATAGCTGAAAACAAACATTCATAGTTTACACATACTGACACATTTCTCCCCATATGAAGAAGCTTAAAACACTGTGTAGAGAAAAAGTGAAATCTCTGTTTATCCAAACATTACTAATGTGTCTGGACGGCTTTAACTCTTTCTCTCTGAAATTCCGCACGCGTTACACAGCTTTCTAAAGAATACTACTGCATTTATTCAGCACTCACCATGCCAGGTGCTTTACTACCTCTCAGCTCTATAACAACCCTAAAAAGTGTTCTTATCAGCGGCAAGTACTTTAAGTCCCAGTCCTTTACAAGGTGTCCTGCAGAGTAAATACATAACAACGCTGGTTTGTTAATTTTGGTATTTTCTTTCAATCTTGCCCTCCTTGCCTATAATTAAGATGCATTAGAAATATTACTAAATTGTAAAGAAATTCCAGCCATGCCAAAAAAGGGAAGATTCTTTATAGCAGGAAGCATCTTAAGATTTAACAGGAAATCAGAGTCCCTAAAGCTAATCAAACAAACTACTGTCACCTGATTTTAATTGCTTGAATTTTTAAGTGTCACACACCAAGTCTTATATTGTCTTGAATTGCACATAATTAGCTCTGTTTCTATGATGAAAATCTTCCTAATTCCAAGTTTGGCTTCATGTTCATAGCTGAAAACAAACATTCATAGTTTACACATACTGACACATTTCTCCCCATATGAAGAAGCTTAAAACACTGTGTAGAGAAAAAGTGAAATCTCTGTTTATCCAAACATTACTAATGTGTCTGGACGGCTTTAACTCTTTCTCTCTGAAATTCCGCACGCGTTACACAGCTTTCTAAAGAATACTACTGCATTTATTCAGCACTCACCATGCCAGGTGCTTTACTACCTCTCAGCTCTATAACAACCCTAAAAAGTGTTCTTATCAGCGGCAAGTACTTTAAGTCCCAGTCCTTTACAAGGTGTCCTGCAGAGTAAATACATAACAACGCTGGTTTGTTAATTTTGGTATTTTCTTTCAATCTTGCCCTCCTTGCCTATAATTAACATGCATTAGAAATATTACTAAATTGTAAAGAAATTCCAGCCATGCCAAAAAAGGGAAGATTCTTTATAGCAGGAAGCATCTTAAGATTTAACAGGAAATCAGAGTCCCTAGTCTAAAATTTTAATTACTTGCAAAGTACTTTTATATCCTTTAATGAGTCGTGCTAGAATTCATGCAAGTCACATATCTTTCATACATTCCTGAATCAGAAATCTCTGTTGGTATTGCCTGGTTTCTTGGGACATGCACTCCTTATACAAGCGAAGCATAACTAGGTTAATCTCCTATTTGTAACATTTGAAAATTTTAAAAAAAGGAAATTTAACTCTTATAGAATTATCAAAGAAGAGCCTCTTGGTCTTTTAAGGATTAGGAAGAAAGCATTTCTAATCCAATATATCTCCCATCTAATTTTGGTAATGGATATATAATTTCATTTTTGCAATGCAGATAAAAGGATATGAAAAATACATACACATATCAATAAAGGTGTTGCTGTAACAGCTATGAACAACTGACTCCTGATGTACTCTTTTCATCTCAGAGAATTCCATAAAACTATGCCTGTTAACAGAACTAATTGGTGTTTGTGCTGGTGAACAAAAGCAAATGTCACAGGGAAAATGGTTGCAGACAAACCAGCCAATCATAAACATTATGTTATATGTCAGCAAAGTCTTGGCAATACAGATAGTCTCAGAAGCCTTACCTTCTCTTACTAGGCAAGACAGTGAAGAAAACAATTCTTATACAAAGCTTAACAACTAAAAATGCTACTTGCTTAAATCCACATTTCCAAAAGATTTTTTAAAAGGAGTCAATTACAGGTATTCATGCCACTGTCATTCTCTTTTGGTAGGTGTAGAATAGCAGGTAAGTAAATGTAATAACCTTACATTTTTACATGGTTATTCAACTGCATACTATCTTCCATATCTGAGCAGCTATTAAATTTAAGTTAGTTTCCTGGAAGCTGGATACACATGGATGAATAAAATGCCCTTCCCACACTCGAGGAACTTATAATCAAGTAGGTGAAAGACAAACAGCTTAAAATACAAAGGCTACAGGCCCAGCCCACAGAGTAGAAGAAGAAATCATTTTTGACTGCTGGTCTCAGAGAGTGCTTCAAGGAGGAAGTACATCTGATCTGGACACTGAAAAACAGACAAGATTCTGGTGATGGGAGAGAACACACCAGCACACGGGAATGATGTGGCCAAGGAGCTGGCTGTCCCACCTGGCCCATCCACAGAGCCACAGGGCCAGAGTTTTAAGCATGAAGCATTGATTCCAGCCCCCAATTTACTGCTGTGTGTCCCTCAACGTGGGGCCTAAAAATACTACATGTTTAACAGTTGATAAACTCTCCGGTTAATTCCCTGGGCAAAGTGATGAGAGTGAGGAGCTACAGGAAATGTTCAGGGTACAAGCAATGGTCATATTCCTTAGAGAGAATGAGACAGGAAGTAGCAGAAGGGGCAAGGCTGACTGAGGCCTCGAAATAGCAGCTTTACTCAGTGGGAACCCCCTGAAGATCTGCAGGGAGGGGAGTAGCATGACCAGAGCCATTTTTCAGGTAATGACAACTGGTGGTGGTCCAAAAGGCAGACCTGATGGGGAGAGACTCCAGGCGGGGAATGAATTCATCACTGGGTCAATAACGGTAACCTAGGGGAGATATAGGGCCTATATGAAAGTCCCAGCCACAAAAGCAGAAAGAAAGAAATGGATGCTAGAGACAACTGGAGAAGCTTTGGCTAATGACCTGGAGGCAGAATAGACCTAAAAACTGGCAGGTGAGTAGTCTGAAGGCAGGTATGATGGTGAGGCCCAGTGTCCTAGGTGGTCAATTCAGAGCTCAGGTCTGGGGTCAGGTATCAGGTATTGCTTCTTCCTGATAACACAATTGCCTGCTCTGGCATCGCCTCTCTAGACCCTCCAGACCTCACCTCACCTCCAGACCTGTCCTCCAGCCAGACATCTTGCCATCACCTGCAACAAAGTCAGACCCAACGGCTGTGCTTGGCTGCAACAGACAGGGTCTGTGTTCCAAGCCCCAGGCACCCAGGTACCCTTCAGCCCCAAGTCAAACAGCCCCACTAGCTGCCTAGTCTCAGCTCTGCTCTCCCAGGCTGGTGCATCAATTCCTCAGGCACAGAACTTGAACAAGGCAGAACAAATCCAAGGCTCCGCATGCAGCAAGGCTTTTTCTAAAACACACACACACACACACACACACACACACACACACACACACACAATGCCTCCACTTAAAACAAAACAAAACACCAAGAACGAAACCAAAATTCAAAGCAGCATAAAGCTGACCACCTGAGGATTAGGAGTTGGGAAGGATTTGGGGCTTGCCAGAGTTTCATTTTGCTTTGTTTTGTTTTTCACTGGAGAGCAAAGCCCTGAAAAGGGAAGGCTGGCCAAGGAAACAATAGAAATCTGTCAGCGCTCCTGTCTCAGTGGATCAGCCTGTGATATGATGAAGGTTGAGACTGGCTGGTAAAAGGTCAGGACTTGTGATGCACGGTCAGGGGCAGTAAGGCTTTTGTTTGTTTTGTTTTGTTTTCTGTAGCCCAGGGGCTGGCAATCTTTGTAAGGGGGCGGGGCAAACAAGCTCTGGCCCCTTCTAGGCCACTGTACAATGCTGGGCCACCGGGGTGGTCTGTGTGTATGGCAGCCCCCGCAGTGGCACAGCGGAGCAGCCTGCATCCTTCTGGCACGCTGAGCTCAGGAAGCAGGGCAGGCTGGTCATGCGGTGAAGGCCGGGAAGCATGTGGTCACAGGACAAATGGGTACTTGTTCTCTGGAGGGTGTTGGGCAGCCACTTTCATAAATGATGAAGGGGGGAGGAGGCGCCAACAGCACGCCTAGGTGCTTGATGCAGCAGGGAGAAGAGGCATCTTTGGGTGGCTGTGCTATTTGCATAAATATCAGCTATATCTGATGGGCTTCCCAGGTGGCCCTAGTGGTAAAGAACCTGCCTGCCAGTGCAGGAGATATAAGAGACATGAGTTAGATCCCTGGGTTGGAAAGATCCCCTGGAGGAGGGCATGGCCATCCACTCCAGTATTCTTGCCTGGAGAATCCCATGGACAGAGGAGCCTGGTGGGCTACCGTACACTGGGTTGCAAAGAGGCAGGCACGACTGAAGCAACTTAGCATGTACACATGCAGCAATATCTGATACAAAGATCCAGAATTTGTGGCTGTCACTGGACCTCAGTCCTGCACTCCCCACACTCCAGCTATGCCAACCTGCTCTCTTCCCACTTGCTGGTCCCCCTTCCTGAAGTGTCGCTCCCTCACCTCTTGTGAGACTGGTCAAATCCCATCCATCTTTCAAGTTCTGGCAAAGGTATCACCACTTTTGTGGACTCTTCTCTTACACTCTCTAGGCATGACAGATCGCTCCTTCCTGCAGTCTCTAAAGGTATTAGGTGCACACCCATCGTGACCCACACATGATGCGTGAGACTGAAGTTATGTGAGCTGCTCTCCAGCTGCAGTTATGCCTTATTAACCTTTGAATCCATAGCACTGTGAGCTCAGAAAACTGAGCCTCTGTGGAAGAAAGAGAAACTAACCTCACCACTTACTCACAGAAGACCAATGAATATAAACTATGCCAATAGCAGCCTTACATTGACCCTTCACTCCTGAGTGGAGGGAAGAAGCTCCGACATGCTTCCAGAAACCTATTCTGTTGCGCAACTCCTCAACAAATCTGTTCCTTCTGAGACTGTCCACTCCAACCCAGTGCCCATCTTCTCCCTCCCAGCCCTCTGGGCTGTGTGGATCAGGAACAGAAAGAGGACAAGAGAAGTCTGGGAACCTCTCTGCTTCTGCCCGAGGCAAGAAGTAATTCTCTCCATGGAACATAAATCCCAGACGATGATCTCATCATGGGTGTCACCCGAACCTCTTCTTCTGTAAAGCAGAGAACAGTTGTTTTAACGCTGGGAGTCTTCCTCTGTATATTATCAAAGTCCTGCCAAGTGCTCAGTAGATGTTTGTTGAACGGAAAAGAATTCTCTGCTCACTTTGCATGAGATGTTCTTAGAAACTTCATAATGAAAAAAGAGATGAAGTTGGCATGGGTGCATTCATTCATTTTACATGTTTACAGATTCACACATTATCAGGGCCCCAGCTGGAAAAGGGAGGCAGGCAACACTCTAAGAGGGAGATATCTGAGACGCATTTGAAGCATGGAAAACCTTTTCACAAGCCGAGAGTTATGGGAAAGGAGGGTGTTCCAAGTGGCCTGATGAGTGTGAGCCAAGGCCTGAAGATGAGAAAGTAGAGTATTCTCAGGGACTGCCCCTCCTTATCATACGCTCCCCACTAGAGAGGATATATTATAATGAGCAGAAGTGCTGAAGCCAGTCATACCCTTACCAACTATGTAGCCTTGGGCAAGTCCCTTAAACTCTCTGGGTCTTGGCTTCCTCATCAGTAAACTAGAGATGATAACACCTTGCAAGTTTGTTTTAAGAATTTAGGATAAAGGTAAAGGATGTGGTAACGTATATGCATTAAATAAATGGAAGGGACAGTAATGGTGGTGATGATAATTGATTCACAAGCTCCTTGAAAACACAGACTATTTTTAACCCTCTCTTGTCCCCAGTGAAGCACCTGCCATCCTGTTTTCCTCAAATTCAACAGGTACTACTTTAAATGAATCTCCTTGCCACATTATCTCTATCCTTGTTCCTTAGTTTTTGTTTCCCTTTCTAAAGAAATGTTTACTACAATTTATTAGTCTGATTTGACAGTAAAGTGAATAATGAAACAAAAATCTTGCCCTCTGTGAATTTCAGGCAGGATATGCAGGCAAGCCAGTTGGAAGAAGTTGTTGAGTATTAAAGGTCCCATGAGAAAAAGAAATGTTCTATGAGGCTCGAGGTCTTAGAAAATGAGCAGGGTTTTGATAATCAAAGAAGAAGGGGAAGGCAGAGTCATGACATTTAGCAACATCACTGAAGAAAAGAGATCAAGACAGTAAAGTATGGAGCATGTTGAAGAAAACATGGATAACTGGCCTGGAACATAAGTGTAGAAAACTGAAGACACTGCCTGAAAAGTAGTACAAGGTCAGACTGGAAAAGAGACCTGGAGGCCAAGATGAAAATTCATGAACAATGGACAGCACACGTGACCTGGCCTGGGTTCACAAACTCTAAGACCTGGAAGGTTGATATAGTCTACTCCGCTCAGAAAGGCCAGGAAAGCAAGTCCAAAGGAAGTTAACTTGCCCAAAGTCACACTGCTCATTAGAGACAGAATTGGGATGAACATGCTGTTTTCCTAATTATTAATCAGAGCTAGAACACCCACTGCAGAGAGATGACAACATATGTCATATGCAAGACACCTCCTTATCCCTTACCCAAAGCAGACATTTCTAATCGACCAGGGCACTTTTTCCTACTGAGTCCAGACCCAGCCTCACCACTTTCAACACAGCCTTCCAGTCTGCCAAGAGGCTGCGCTGCTCCTGGACACAAAACCCACGGGCTCAGCCCTGCTGCCTTAATACTATCATGCCTGCTTTGAAATCCTTACAGGGAATAATGGAAATGACTGGGGAGAATTCAGTCACTTTACAAGAGTCCCTTGAGTGGGGCATCCCTTCATCTGGGAGGTGAGCTGTGTCCTTCGTAGCTTCAGACGTTTTGCCCCCAGCCCATGAGGATGGTTAACCACAGCTACCCCTGCTCTCTTTGCCAGCTTCTCTCCCCAGCAGTTTCTCTTCTACATTAAAATCACAACCAAGAAGCAGAAGGGGAAATCCCAGCCTCAGAATTAGAGCACCAGAGCATAAATAAGTAAACACACCACTTTCGAAATGGCAGGGAAAGGGGAAAGTGGGTGTGGGGGAAGCAAATAATATATAACCCATAGACTTGAAATTAAGCACCATTCAATATTTCCCTTTTAGTTTAGAAACCACTAAATAAAAATGAAAAAAATCAGGAAGTTCCCTCCTTAGCATTAACAATAGAACAATCCAGTGTGCTGTTACTCAGGGCAACTTCTTTTTAAAAAAGAGGCACTGAATGTTTAGATCCTGCTGAGACTCTGCCTGGCAGTCCCGTCCGACGTGGGTGCACTTTTGGCTTCTAAAAATAGATGTGTGATAGCACTGGACTGCAATTAACTCCAGACTTATTTAAATTATGTAATTTTAGATGGAAAAGATATAATGGCAAGCACACTGACAACAAATGTGGGAACTAGGATTTTCTTCCCTCGACAGTCTTGAGACTTGGCAAAATTCTTCTTGGCTCCCTGTTGTCATTTGTTCCAACCCAACGAGTGGTAACACCTATCTGCCCAAATTTTGTAAGCCAATTTCTGGAGTATTTTAAGATCCACAAATTCAGAATCTGTATAACATACACAAAGTAAAACAATGTTGCTTATATATACAAGCATCCCTACTTTATGGTAAACTGGTATATTGAAATCTGAATTTTAAAAATGGGGATATTGAGATACTTTCATCTGTAGTGTTTTATTCATTTCCCAAAAGGACTCCCTAATGAACTCCTTTCAAGTGAGGCGCTCTTTCTAGCTGAGTGTGTACTGAATGGTTCAACTTAGGAAACTCTGATCTGTATATAAATTCTCAGGATTATGCCTGTGACCCAAAGTGAAATGCACCTACATTAGGTGAACTACAATGGTCTCAAATTGGTGGAAAATGCCAGAAATGGGATTTTTTTTCTATGAAAAATGAGACATAAGAAAAGAAGTAGCAATTTTTTAAAAGGCTGCTTTTTGGTTGCTTTTTGTGTGTTTCTTCATGGCACTGAAAAAAAGGTATCTTTCTGAAAGGTAATTTTCCTACCACTGCCATATTTTTAAAATGTAGTTGTTAACTGATTAGATTACAATGGAATTCTAAGAAAATAAAGCCATCTCAAAGAAGACACAAAATATGTCTGTTTTTACAAATCTCTCTCAGTGATATTAATTTCCATGCTTGTTTTTTGATTATGTAAATAATGAAGGCATTAATGAAACAGATTTGTTTCCCTTCACCTGGGAATACTTTTAACATGTATAGAAGGTTTGAAATTTATTTCAGAAAAAGTTGTCATGCTATAAAGAGACTAGCATTCACCCTGAGAACCACAATTACCACTTTCCTCATAGAAATATACCATCTGATTCTTTGCCTTTTTTTTTCTTAAGAAGGAAGTCAGTGCAACAGATTTTTCCAGACAACAATCAAAGACTCTCATTTCAGGATTTCAGCATTTAAACTTCTACCTTTCTTCATCCAAGACAGTTCTTAACTAACACACAACATGCATCAAAGAGAAATTGCAGTTCTTTCTGAACATAATGGGTACTTACTCTATTTAAAGAGTTGGCTGCTGCTGCTGCTGCTGCTAAATCGCTTCAGTTATGTCTGACTCTGTGCGACCCCATAGACGGCAGCCCACCAGGCTCCTCTGTCCCTGGGATTCTCCAGGCAAGAACACTGGAGTGGGTTGCCATTTCCTTCTCCAGTGCATGACAGTAAAAAGTGAAAGTGAAGTCACTCAGTTGTATCCAAGTCTTAGTGACCCCATGGACTGCAGCCTACCAGGCTCCTCCATCCATGGATTTTCCAGGCAAGAGTCTACCCACCTGATTCAGCCCTCCAGAGTTCTTGCCTGGAGAAGGAAATGGCAACCCACTCCAGTATTCTTGCCTGGAGAAGTCCACGGACAGAGAAGCCTGGTGGGCTGTAGTCCACGGGGTCACAAAGAATCGGACATGACTGAGTGACTAACACTTTCAGAGTTCTTGCAGAAAATTATCTAAAATACTGAGAAACCTGTTTTGTTTCCAGCAGATTGCTGACTGCCTTAGAAGATGCGGCCATGGGCTGCTCAATTTCTTATAAACATGGTGACATCCAAGTCAGCAGTTTGCAGCAGGCAGCCACGAGTAAATGTGCAGCTCCCACTGCCTTTGAATGAAGGCAGGGTCTCTGACCTTTCACATTTATAATTGTTACTCTCAACAATACCAAAGAGATGGTTTTATACAAACACAACAGCCCCATTTCTGGTTGCTGGACATTTGCTACCTGCCTTCCAAAGCCTCTGATGAGAAAGACCACGAGGTTGCAGACAGAAGCATTATAAAAAACAGTCAAGAGCAAGGTCTCCAGAGGTAGCCTGCCTGGGTTCCACTCCTGCTTTGTCACTTACAGGCCACAGGACCTTGGACAAGGGATCTACTACATCATAGGGTGGTTTTGAGAATTCAGTGAGTTACAGGAATGCATTACACATAAAGCCCTCGAGACAATGTCTTACAGAGTAAACACCATGTGAGTGTTTGATATTATTATGTTCTATGTCTTATATGAATGGCAGATCTCGAGGGAATTAATGAAGATACATCAAACTTTCTAAGTGGCTTCAGATTGATTGTGGTGCTCCTCTTGGCATAAATTTTGCAAGAAGAAAGAGAATTTTCATTTGCTTGCCTCTCAACCAAGATTATGCTTGCCACAGCAGCCCCCTAGTGAAGATGGGAACACACTGAAACCCTTTTTCTTCCTCTTTTTAAAATAATTTTAATTGATTTATTTATTTTTGGCTGCACTGAGTCTTCTTTGCTTCTTGAGAGCTTTCTCTAGTTTCAGGGAGCAGGGACTACTCTTCTCATTGCAATTGCTTCTCTGGGTGTGGAGCACGGACTTATGTGGGCTCGGGCTCAGTAGCTGTGGCTCCTGGGCTTAGCTGCCCCACGGCATGTGGAATCCTCCCTGACCAGGGATCAAACCCTCGTCTCCTGCATCGGCAGCTGGATTCTTAACCACAGGACCACCAGGGAAGTCTTCCTTCTTCCTCTTTGACAAAGCCTTCCAGGTCTTGGTCTCCAGTACTCTCTCCTCCCCTGCTGTTTCATGCTGAGCTTTGCCCTTTCCTTCATATTTTAAACTGTCACAAAGACTACAGTTCTTTAACTTCATGTTATACCACACCTCTGAAACCTGGTACGTGCTAGTCATTTTTCTAGAATGCCTTCCCCTAGTAGTCTACCTGGTAGGCTTCTCTTTTTTCAAAATTTGACCCAGCCCTCACTACCTCCAAAAAGCCTTTTTGACCCTCCCTCCATCCCTGGTCTTTGCTCTGCGGCATTCCTGCCCTGCCACTCTCCTCGCTCTGCTACAGTTTTTTTTTCCTTTCATATTTATCTCCTCTACTAGGCTGTGACTCTCTTAGGAGCAGACTGCATTTTATTTTTTTGGTACACAGCACATAGTAAAAAAAAAAAAAAACCACTGGGCACCTAGCAAGTATTCAATATATAATTGTTGGAAAAATATATAGTTTCTTCTATCTGCCCTCAGACTAACTTTCTCTCTCAGATTGTCATTCAGCTACTATTTGGCAATCTTTTTTTTTTTTTTTTTACCATCAAGTATTCCAGACAGAGGAACTGATTCAATGCTCTCTACCTGTCTCACCTATGAGATGGGATCAATACTCATTCTGCTTTTGAAATGAGATGCAGCATCAGGGGGGACAGGGATGAAGGAAACCAGATCATAAAATGTTCTCCAGAGACATGCTGGGGAAAGTATCTTGTCCTTTCCAGAAAAGCAGGCCCTTAAGGAGCAAGGCCCAGGGAACAGAGTGGATAGTTCATGCCCTCTGCCTGCACTGAGGGGAAACCAAGCTGGACAATCCAAGTGGTTTTGTCCAGGAGCCAAACCCAACCAGTCAGCCTGTCCAACAGGCTCCTCACTGATGGGCAGGCGGCCTGTAGACTAGATTTGGTCCTCAGATATATTCTGCTTGGCCCACAGAGTCTTGAAAAAAAATGTGTCAGTTAGCTGCCAATGTTTAAAAACATTTTTAAAATCACAGATTTCTGGCTTGATTTTTAGAAGAACTGGCTACAGAGGGTTCCCCTCCCTGGCAGAAGTGCCTTGTGGGAGCTGAATCATGCTGCTGTCCATAGTTAGGGGTATGCCCCCTGCGGTTGTTCACACTCCCCACTTCACTCGGTTGTTCCTGGGCACTGAGTTTGGAGTGTATGTCTCTGGAGTGTAACGAAGCTTGCAACCTCAGAGGCTAGGCTCAGCAAGAGAATACAAGCTCTGACGGAAGGAGATGGGAACTAGAAGAATCAGAGCAGAATATGGGAAGAAGTCCAGAACCAAGAGGCCAAGAGCTTTCTTTCTTTTTTTTCTTTCTGCAGTCAAGAGCTTTCTATAAGATCTTCACTACTTAGGCAAAGGTACTGTAGTGAGGAGCAGTGACAAGGGAAGGCTAGAATTAATGATTTTTAGGAAGTGTGATGGTGGGGACTGAGCTGATGGCTTTATGGACATGTGTATGTATAAATATAAATTCATATCTCCAGCTAGAATCTCTTTTCTGAGTTCCAGACCCATAAATCCAACTGCCTATTTGACATGTCCAATGAGTATATCAAACTGAATATCCAAATTGAACCAGTGATGGTCTCCCCCAAGCTCTTCTTCCTGCCGGCTTTTCCATTCATTCTTCCAGTTGTTCGGGGCAAAAACTCTGCTGTCACCCCTGATTCCACATTCTTTCATTCCCACGTCTAGTCCATCAGCAAATTCTGTCTAGCTCTATCTTTAAAACATCCCAGGAATTCAACGCTGTGTCACCAGCCCCACCGCCATCAGTCTAGTCTAAGCCATTGTCTCGCTCCTAGATTACTGAAATAGCCCCATTAATGTTACCATTAATTCCACCCATGCACCCTGCCATTCGTTCTCAACACAGAGGTCAGAACAATCTTGTGAAAATAAAAGTCAAGTTGCATGACTGCTCTGCTCAGCACCTGCCAATGAGATGAACAGAGCTCCTGCTAGGATCTTCAGGATCTGTGAACCACCCTCCACTCTCACGGACCGCCTTCATCTCTCACTACCCTCCCTGCCTTGCTCACTCTATTCCAGTCACAATGGCCGTTCTGCTGTCGTTTGAAGCTCCAGGCATACGCCCAACTCAGTCTTTGTACTCGCTCTTTCCCTGTCTGGTTCGTTCTTTTCCTCTGATATCCACTGGCCATCACCCTCAATTCCTTCTGACTTTACAGAAATGCCTCCATCTGAGGAAAGCCCTCTCTGATTACCTGATCTCAGACTCAGCTCTCTTCAATCCTTTACATCCCTGTCCACGTCTTATTTCTCCTTCACTAACTTGAACCTATTTTTGTTTGTAGTCTGTCACTCCCAGGTAGAACATAAGCATCTCAAAGACAGGATTTTGATGTGTTTTGTTAAATATTGTATCATCAGTGCCTAGAAGAATCCTTGGCACATAATTCAACCAAGGTTGGATGATCAATAAATAACTGTTAAATAAAATGTGTGTTATATATATATATACATATATTCTATATTCTTAAGATCATACTTACATATGATCATTCCCAGTGAAAAAAGCTATTTACTAGTTTGCCTGACAATATTAAATTTGAGGATAATACACATATTAGGCCTTTAATATTAGCTTTAGCTTTAAAAGGGGGAGATGTCAAAGTGCAAGTGACAAAGATTCAAATGATGGAGTAACAGCAACTTAAAACACCATATAAACAATGCTGTGCAATACAAAGCCCAGGCCTGCTCCTTTTAGATCTTGCTCTGGCCCCCCGGAATCATATAGCAAAGATACCATAGAGAGAAGGTTTCCTGCACGACTGTCCACACTGCACCACCCTTTACTCAGCCTCTCCTTTGTCCTCCTATTTGCAGCTGTTGCCTGTCTAGCTTTGGGGCCTCTGTCTGGTCCTGAGACTGCTGGTCCATTACCTAATCTCCTGGCTCAAAGCTGATCTCTGGTCTCCAGGCCTGGCCTTGAGACCTGCTTTTCTCACTGCTTTAGCCTGGAGGGTAGATGTTAGACAGAAGGAACCCACGGAGGTTTTTGGCAACGGCCTTTATTCTAGTCAAATGCTCATTCCCCACCTCCCAGCCTTCCCTTTTCTTCCAGACTTTTGGAGTTATCCGGGGGGAAAAAAAGCAAAGCTTCGTGATGACACCTAGCTATGAGAACAGAGAGCTGAAATCTTCATAACAGCTTTAGAAAAACATGTGCTGAAAAGGTCTGCATGTCTGTCCAAAATCCAAACAGTGTGAAGTTCACTCTAAAGGCAATGGGATGAGGACTTACTGAAACAGTCTGGAATCTGATGAGGAATTTACAGACCTGCAAAGGCAGGGCAAATAGCCTGGAAATCTGCCGTTTTCCACCAACTTTCCCCACTGAGCCAAACGTGAGACAAGACATTGCTAACTCTATTCACATTAAAACATTTCATATCATGTTCATTATAATGGGAAATGGAAAACGGTCCATCTTGGGGTTATAAAGGCTTGTATGGCTCCAAAACTGATGGGGCTGAGGTTTTGGTTTCAAGGCCTTAAGCAAAACATTTTGGCTGTTGGATGCCAACATCGTCAACGCTTTGTGGTAGGCAGAATGGCCCCCAAATCTCCACCTTCTAATCCCTGGAACCTGTAAAAATGTTACCTTTCATGACCAAAGGGACTTTGCAGAGGTGATTAAGTTAAGGATTCTGAGATGAGATGATTATCCTAGATTACCAGGGTAGGTTCAACATAATCACAGGAGTCCTTGTCAGAGGGGGTCAGGAGGGTGACAGAGAGAAAGAGACATGAGAACTGGAGCAGACACCACAGCGATGTGGAACCAGGAATCAAGAAATGGGGGCAACCTCTAGAGACTGAAAAGGGCAAGAAAATAGATTTCCCTCTGGAATCTTCAAAATGCAGCTCTGCTCACCCATTTGAGAATGATAACCCTCGAGAACTAACTATAAGAAACCAAATGTGTGTTGTTTTAAGCCACTGGATTTGAGGTAATTTGTTACAGCAGCAACAGGAAACTAATACATGTCTCTTCTCTCACTCTCTCAGCCAGTCCTTCAGGAAATCATGGTTGAGACTGTTCTACAGGCTCTGGTTCTAGCAACTAAGCTAAAGCAGAGACAGTGACGTTGTTTGTGAAATCACAGCTCCTTTTGTGGTAGCTCTCAATCATCTTAAAGGCTCAGTCTTACAAACAGCCACGACAAGGTCCAGGAGAGCCTGTGGGAAATGCCAGACTTGCGAATGCAACCTGTGTCTTCAGTGAGTCACAAAGACGGGCTTCCAGCCATGTCTGAGTGGGTCACATCAGCTACCTCTGTCCATCCCACACCCTCTCTGTCACTTACCTACTCTTTACCAGAACTTTTAAAGAACAGTTTGGATCCACTGGAAGAGAGATCCAATATTAGTGAAAGAATTGATGCTTACTGTGGTGTTGGAGAAGACTCTTTAGAGTTCCCTGGACAGCAAGGAGATCAAACCAGTCAATTCTAAAGAAAATCAACTCTGAATACTCACTGGAAGGACTGATGGTGAAAATGAAACTCCAATAATTTTGGCCACCTGATGTGAAGAGCTGATTCATTGGAAAAGACCCTGATGCTTGGGAAAGACTGAAGGCAGAAGGAGAAGAGGGTGGCAGAGGATGAAATGGTTGGATGGCATCACCAATTCAATGGGCATGAGTTTGAGCAAACTCTGGGAGATGGTGAAGAACAGGGAGGCCCGGCACGCTGCAGTCCATGGAGCGGCAAAGAGCTGGAGACGACTTGGTCACTGAACAACAACAACGATTATTCACTGACTCCATGATGCTCTGGTCATTCTTTCTTATCTCCTTACAGAAATCTTACTTTTCCCCCTTTGACTCTTACTGGACTTCTAACCTCTTCTCCTCCTCCAGTGAAAACTTTTTTAGACAAGATCTGGTAAACTCAGCTCACTATAAAGTGCACAATGGCTGTGACATTTAAACCATACCTCCAAGGAGTCTTTTACTTTTTAATGAAGCTCACAAGAAGACTGTAAACTCAAGAACAGAGTCTGTGTAGTTTCTTTATCATTGGCATTCCTCATTCCCCGTACCATACCTGGAATTCAGTTGGTCTTAGATCAAAACTTATTGAATGAATGAATGAAATCATACCAGCAAACAGAACACCTATACAATCTCCTATAAATTTCAGCACTTCCTATAATACAGATAAAATATGTTTCTATGACTGCTCCAAAAAAACAAAACCTTGGAATAAGGTATACTAAAGGTATGCTTTATTTTTACCTCCTCCTCATGAAGGAGAGCTTGGCAACCCACTCCAGTATTCTTGTCTGGAGAATCCCCATGGACAGAGGAGCCTGGTGGGCTACAGTCCATGGAATCGCAAAGAGGCAGATATGACTGAGTGACTAAGCACAAGCACAGCACAAAGGTAACCACCACACAAATGTTACTGTAGCATCCAAGCCACCTTTTAAAACAGCAGTTTAATGGCTTAAGCTATGTGACTCTTTTCTAAACCTGGAGAATATGAGTACAGAAGGATCATGTGACTTGGGGATAACATTACCACAGTAAACTGAGAAACAGCAAATAAGGTTCTAAACTTTCAATTTTACAGAAAAGATGGCCCAAATGTCTAAACTACCTTGTAGCTCTAATTAGCATTTATAGAGTCTTCAGGGATTCAGAAGAACCTCAAGACCAGGCAACTCTGACAGTCCAATAGCAAATGCTCCTAGGTCATCATTAAAAACTTGTCATTGGCTGAGTCTTATCAAATTCAGAACAAACCTAGGATTATAACCTGGGGTCAATGGAGGGTTTCCATGTGGTCTGTGGGCCTTGCTAAATTTTATGCAAAACTTTATGTTTACCTGCATGTGAGCTGTTTTTTAAAAGGAATGATTCTGACCAAGGAATGTTTAGAATCCACTGCTTTAAAAACTGTTTCTAGCCACTATGTCTTCTTACAGGACAAATTCTTACATTGTTATCTTTTTTTGGTTTCATTGTCTCAAAAAATTCATCTTTTTATTCAGTCAGTGGTCAGTGTATTAATTTTCTATTACTTCTTTAACAAACTACCACGTACTTGATTATTTAAACTAACATAAATGTATCATATATTTCATACATTTATATTATATATTTATTACATGACTGTTCTCAAGCCTAAAACGGGTCTTGGTGGGGTCAAATCAAGGCATTGTCAGAGATGTGTTCCTCCTGGAGGCTCAAGGGAAAAGAGAATCCACTGTCTTGCCCTTTCCAGCTTCTGGAGGTTGCCCAGCAGTCCTTTGCTGGTGGTCTCTTGATAGCTCACTGAGGTTTACTTACTTCAAATTCCTCTGCCACTGACTCCTTTGTCTACCTCTTCCATATTTAAAGGATCCTTGTGATACACTGGGCCCGGTGGAAAGATCCAGGTACTCTCCCCATCCCAGTCAGCTGACAGCAACCTGAATTCCATCTTCAAAATCTCAAGTTTCCTTGTCATGTAATATAAACACATTCACAGGTTACAAATAATAGGATGTAGACATTTTGAGGGACCCTTATTCTGCCCACCACAGTTACTTAACATGTTTCTTGAGTATTCATTTTTATTTTTATTTTGCAAGGGATTTCAAAGAAAAACAATGTTTCAAGCAGTTCTTATTCTTTGGGAGAGAACAATAAATATGATAATAGCTGCCACTGTTGAGCATTTACCACATATCAGGCTCCTTTTGAAACACGTAATATGACTTAACTCATTTAATCTCTCAACCACTCCAGGAGTTAGATAGTATTAGTAATACCATTTTAGAGAAAATGAAATTAAGGCACAAAGAGACACTATACCTTGTCCAGGTCACACAACTAGTTGGATGGCAGGATGAGTTTTAAAAACAGGCACACAGACTCTGGAACCCAAGTTCTGAACCTCTATGACCAGCTTGTTCTTTAATATAACACTGAGAAAAAATCAAAGAAAAGGACACTAGTTGGGCAAAAACAATACAAATTGTAGAAATAACAAAAATCTTCCAGAAAAAAAACAAACAGGACAATGGAAATGAAGTCATATAAGAAATGTTATAAAGACTGCTACATGTTATAGATGCATGAGGACCACGGAATGAAAATCATCAATGAATAGCCACTGTCACCACTGTCCCTTTAAAATAACGCTTTCATAAAAATAACTGAAGTTTTCACGGGGAATATAAATAACTGTTAGAAGCCTGCAAAATTTAACGGCATCTTGCATTCAACAGACACTCGATAACTCTAGAATATGTGAGTTCACACAAAAGGACACATGGTCAGCTCAGATGGAGAGTGATGGACTCCACCAAACCCCAGAACTACAAAAAAAGAGAAAGCGCACCTCTGCTTTTGAATGGAAATACGTATCAGGTCACTCGTTTTGTTTGCAGGTTTGAAGCTACCAGAATGAAATTAAGTCTGCAGAATTCAAGGGTGACTGCTTCTTAGACATGGAAATTGTATCTGTTGAATGCAACTCTACAGGGGAAAAAAAAGAAGAGCTAGAGTATATTGTTTCTCAAAGGGAGAGAGCAGCTGTGATGCTGAGAGAGTGATTTAGGAAGGCTTCCTGGCTGTGCACGTAACAGGATGAGAAGAAATTCTGGTGAGATGAGAATAAGAGCTGGCCACTAAGCGAGAGAGAAGGTTAGGAAATACAAAGGACATTTTTTTTTAAGTTGCTTTTAAAGAAAGACTGGAAGAAAAGGTAAGAAAAGAGAAATTCCTATTTTAAAGTCCCATCTCACTCTAATTCTGACTATAAAGATGACAGCAAGGTCTTGAATCTATTCTCTCCCCAAAATGTCCTCATAAAATGCCCTAGTTTTACAAAGCTGTTTACAAATCCGAGGATGAATGTCCTTACTAGCATCTCTCAGTTCCAGCCTGGGGCCTCATAACCCAAGTGGGCCCTTTCTGCTCCTAACACAATCACCAGGAACTGTATGATTCAGAAACAAATACGCTGAAGGGAAAAGTTGCTGCTGTTTGTGTAAAGAAAAGTGGTTTAGGCTTCAAATGATTGACTAATATTATTAGTAATAAAAATAAGTACTTAAACTGCAATAACCTGAAGCCACACAATGAGAAACTTAATTAGTATGATGATCTGTGTGTATAGGAATCATGATCATTTGCCAGGATTAAAGGTGAACAACAGGCAACATACAACCAAAATAGGAAACACTGTTAAATTTAACTACAAATGCAGAATGTTTAAGAAGCAGCCTACATCTCTCCCTGATACACTGCAACCCATCATCTAAAGTGCTAAGGATAGAACCAGAGTTACAATTTGGTCCCCAAAGAGACATCTAAGAGGCTAAAGTAAGTAAGTTGGAAAATAACCACCCCCAAAGCACAGTAACGGTTGTTTTTTCATATTTCCACAGCATTGTCCCTACATGATCTTTGTGCTTGGTTGAGAACGATATGTAACTGTTAAGGAGATACCACTTTGTTTCTGTTGCTTAATATTTTCATTAAGGACTCAAAGAAGAGTTTCATGTTAACATCAAATGATGATGAGAAAAGACGACAGCAGAGAATATCTTCAAAGACAGACTCCAAAATCAGCGTATTTGGGCAAACTGGACTACTAAATTTAGCACATCAGAACAAACAGTAAAGATAAAACAGGGAAGGAGGTGGGCTGGCTCTAGTATTACAGAAAAGTAAGTAGATAATATTGCCCTTTGGACAGAAAGATGACACCATTGAACATCTTTCTCCCTGTAAAATACACACATTTCCTCCTGCCAGTGATGGATTTTTGCTAATTTAACCACATTCTCCTCCACTGCTTGCTGTGGCCGCATACACAGTGACAATATTTAAATAGTGGACTGTCCATTACTTGAAAAATGGGCATAGTAAAAACCTTAGCTGACCTCCCAAGATATTTTGAGATGCAAACTGATTATGCACCTGAATGCACTTTGTAACAGGTAAATATTACCAAAGTTAAATGTCCAGTTCTCAGTATAATAAAGAAAAGTCATTAAGGAGAATGGAAAAGGTTTTGTAAACAAACCACACAAAAAAAAGTCCAAAATTTTTAAACATTCAAAGGGATAGATTTTATCTTGTGGGTTTTGCTGGGAGAAGGGGAGACAAAAATTAGGCAATTTCTTTAAATATATGAAAAGTTTTCATTGAGCAGCTAAAAGAAAAACAGACGAAAGAAGAGGAATTGGGTCTACCTTGTGTCATGAAGGTTTTAGGTAAGTTATCTTTGCAAAGAATTTTCGGTTAGGAAGAGTTGGTATAGCAATGAGACAACACAATCTTTATCCCTAGGAATCATTACTAACTGGGCAAACACTTTTCTGATACTACAAAAACACAATCCAGAAAATAGGCTAATGAATTTAAATTACCTTCTAAAGCAAAGTCAGCAAGTTTTCTCTGTAAAACACCAGAGAGCAAATATGTTAGGCTTTATCAACATTATAGTCACTGCCACAAGCACTCACCTCTGCCAGAGTATGCAAAAGAACCACAGACAACACTTCAGTGGATGGGCATGGGTGAGTTCCAATAAACTCGACAACAGGGGAGCTGGATTTGGTCAGGGGGCCACAGTTTTCCAATCCCTCATCTACGGGTTCCTTCCAGTTCTAGGATTCTACCCTAGAAAACACAGCTGTGGCAAACAGTGACCATCAAACCAATGAGAAATACCATCATCACTGCTGCTGCTGTGTAGTATGTCACTGAAGTGGGTGACCTTCTCTCTATCTTGTTCTTCAGTTGCTAACGCATGTCCAACTCTTTGGGCCAGGCTTCCCTGTCCTTCACTACATCCCGGAGCTTGCTCAAACTCATGTCCATTGAACAAGTGATGCCATCCAATCACCTCATTCTCTGTCACTCCCTTTTCCTCCTGCCCTCAACCTTTTCCAGCATCAGGGTATTTTCCAATGAGTCGGCTCTTCGCATCAAGCTGCCAAAGTATCGGAGCTTCAGCCTTTAGAACTGACTGGTTTGATCCCCTTGCTATCCAAGGGATTCTCTGCCTAGAACCTGGGAATATTGTTAATTGATCTTGATAATCAACTGATTAGGATAAATATATTATTGGTGATTTTTTTCCTTTTAAGCAAAACATAAAAATGTTTACATATGTTTATGGCTGTAATAGCCAGACTTTGTAATCCAAGTGTATAATATTACAATCTGGTGCAGTAAGAAGCATGTGCCATATGTTCCGCTTCATCTTTTCTGCCAGTGGGGAGTATTTTTAGACAAGGTAAAGACATGTACCGGAGAAGGCAATGGCATCCCACTCCAGTACTCTTGCCTGGAAAATCCCATGGATGGAGGAGCCTGGAAGGCTGCAGTCCATGGGGTCGCTGAGGGTCGGACATGACTGAGTGACTTCACTTTCACTTTCTACTTTGATGCATTGGAGAAGGAAATGGCAACCCACTCCAGTGTTCTTGCCTGGAGACTCCCAGGGACAGGGGAGCCCGATGGGCTGCCATCTATGGGGTCGCACAGTAGGACACGACTGGAGTGACTTAGCAGTAGCAGAGACATGTACAACCCACTCCAGTACTCTTGCCTGGAAAATCCCATGGCTACAGTCCATGGGGTCACAAAGAGTCGGACACGACTGAGCGACTTCACTTCACTTCAAAGACATGTCTGGGAATATACTATCTTTGGCCTTTTTCTATCTGCTACTCTTTCAGCTCAAGTTTCTTCCTCTCCCCACCTTCCTCTTGCAAAGAAGACTGAAACAGCACCCCCAGCCCAGCGAGGAAGTCAAGAGTGCCAAGAGCTGGTCAGACCAAGTGAGTACGCCTGGGAGCTTTAAGGGTTAAAGTTGGATAGTGACTCCATCCTTGAGTCCATGGGCCAGAAAGGAAAGCGTGTCACTATGCCTGGAAATCAGGCCAAACTGGAACAGAGTGGGAGCAAAAGGAAGAGCAGGCGTGAACTGAGATTCAGGAAGGAGAACCGGGCTCCAGTGCCAGAGGCTCATTTATTTGGCACCCTGCCCTGAGTTATGTGGGTGGATTGGCCTTCTTGAAACCTGAGGTCATAAGGGACAAACAACCCCCCTTTGCTACTGTGCCTGCAGCCAAATCATCTTGGACTTTGATCACAACAAATTCTCTCCCTTGGTGTTTTTACTTCCTGATATTGCCCAATGGGGAGCTTATTTTTTGTCTTTAACAAGTTTAATTAAATAGCTGACCTAGACATTATGAAGGTGTAATACATATATCTATACTTGTGTTTGTGTATGTGTAAATATATGCATATATACATTTTTGAAGTCAGCTTCTCTACGAATTAGAAGCAATGACGTATAAGCACCCTGTACTTCAAAGTACCCTTTTATCCTGGGATAAAACAAAAGGGTAAAATTCTCTTGAACTTGGACCACAGGTATCAGGTTTGGATTACTCAAGGTTATTTCTGTTGAGAGTGGCAGATGATAGAAGCCCCAGTTCCAACTAGTTTGAGGTAAAGAAAAAAAAGCTGTGGGAACCAGAAGGCCAGGGGGAGGCCTTCGGCTTCACCTTCACAACCTGGACTCAGGTTCAGACACTGATGCCGGGCCCACCTCTCCATCTCTCAGCCTGCCCCAAGGTGGCTGCTGTCTGTCAGGTCCCACGTGGATGATTGCAAGGTCACTACAGTTTAAAGCTAGTAAGTAAAAGCCACAGCAAACGGTGGATGGCTCCTGAGTCCTTTCCTACCCAATCCTTGAAGTTCTTTTCTGTGAAGCTGGAGTTAAAAGCCACCCTCAGACACTCTGAACTTTCATGGAATGAGAGAGTTAGGAAAAATGGGTCACCCATAAGGAAATTGGGAGCTTTGCTTCAAGAAGGGAGAGTAATGCTGGACAGTGGACAGCCTTTATTGAAGAACTTAACACTTGTGTCTGTAGGGAACAGATAACGTAATGGAATGCAGGTGGCTAATGGCAGAAAGGAGATCACTGAATTAGGAAAATCACTCCAAGTCAGAAAAGTATGAAAATGGAAAAGCTGATGGCCTGATGTGGGCTATGGTACCCAGCAAGGCATGAAGACATCTCCTTCAAGAAGCTCCCTGCTGCCAGTGGAATGCTGTTATAGTGGGAGCCAGGGGGAAACAAGTCTGATTAACTCTGCCAAAACAGTTGTGGCCCGTTGTAATGCTAAACCAGTGAAGTAGTATAGCCCTAAAATATTCTAACAAATGGCAACATCACATTACGTCTCCCCACAGATCTAATGACCTGAGATCAGGGAACTGCTATCACTCCTTTCATAAGCACAGAATGCCAGGAACTGTGTGTAATTATACATTCCAACTTGCTTCCGAAAACATGAATGCCCTTACATATATCACAGCTTCAGGGAACCTTTTATATTCTCTACTTTGTAGATGGGAAAAGTAAAGACAAGCTTAAGAAATTCATTGTAGGAGGAACAAAGGAAAAACTGGGTCATCAAAATCTATTTGCTGTGCTTATGATAAAAGTTTATTCTATGTGTTAATTATTTGGGGGTATACATTGAGAAAGTTATAAGCCAATTTATGATTCCCAGGATAATTTAAGTGAAAACTTGAAAATTCATATCAAAGGTAAACAGTATGGTTGATTTTTTTTTTTTTATCTTAATAGTAGAGATTGCTCAACTCTCTACTTTGGTTTGCTTAAAAACATATGACATTTTAGCCAAGATCTTAAAATACAGACCCAAGCTGATACACACGGTCACTGCTGCATTGTAAATAAACAGGATAAAGTTCTTTGAAGTTTCCAAGGAGAAACAAATATAGCAGTTGTCTTCACATCAGGAAATATTGTCTATTTTTCTTTTTTAAAAAATCACACCAAATGTGCTGCTTTTCTAGCTGACTATAAAAATCAGTGACTCACGTTTGCATTTTATGCCACCATGCTTTGTGGGCTGAACTATTTCAGATTTACCTAAGCTTACATCATGGAAATTTCCCAAAAATCTAAACACTTTAGGACTTTAGTTCATTTTCCCCCACTCCTAATAGTAGATTTCTGAAAGATTCATTTTAAGATGTTAAATTTCCCTTCATTTTTCAAAGCATTTGGAACACTAGGCAATCAATTGAGAAAAGACAGCTCATTGTTCTATATTTTTTCCCCACAGAGAATTATGCCTCAAAAGATATTTTTTTAAAAAGGAAAGTTATTTAATATGTCTCCCTGGTCAACCCAGGATCTGCTATAAATTCAAAATTCATTCTTGTACAATGTTCTTAATTATAAGATAAGTAATCTTTCCGTTAGTTTAATTCTATCCTATTTATCTTCTCAAGTGGAATGACACATTGAAAATACCATTTGGGGAGTTTTATTAATAAAGGCCTAATCCCATGGCTTGTAGGACATGTCTCAGAATAATGTTTTAACTACACAAAAGCTCAGTGACTATAACACCCATTCAGTAATTATAACTGTTCCCTGTGTTAGGTAAGTCTCCTTTCCCAGTGTGATTAACGGTGATTTCTCAAAACGGGTCTCAAAGAGCTCACAGCAAGTGATCAGTTTTAGTCTCCTGCCTTAGGTAGTAAGGATTACCATCTTTGCTGTACTCCTTGACTAGATTTTCCATGATATGGATAGGATACCCAGAGAGATGCTACACTATACCACTAATGTCCTCTAGAATTTAACTCAGTATCACAAAGAGATTCCATGGAGATTTTGTCTTAAACAGATATGTACATATCTCCATACAGATAAACAGTCAGAAGCCATGTGCACACGCGCGCACACACACACACACATATACACACACTGGTTTGGATCAACTGATATGGGAATTTAATTAACCACTGTCTGTAATACTGTCTTTCTTAGATCTCATATGCATATAAAAGCACAATAAATACTTTACATTAAGTTTGCATAATTTGATAGCTACCATATCTTTTAGGGTTAAATTTCCCATACCCAGATATAACAAATCAAAGTTATAATTGGGCCCTATTTCCCTCTCTTAATTTAGATAATTTGTAGATTAATTTAAATAATTTGTGAAGTATGTGATGACAGTCATGAAAGAAGACCCTATTTTTATTCCATCTGCTTTAAATCTATAAGGAATTTGAAAAAGGGCTCAGATTTAGGGTTTCGGAGCTCTGGCTTTAGCAATTCCCTGCAACTAAAAGCATCTGGCTGTGACTGAAAATGGAGGTGTCAACTCAAGCAGGCTACAAATTGCCAACAGAGGGAATAGCCATTTTAAATTACTTCCAAAGCCCAAATAAATTCTCCTGAATGGAAATCTGCCTTTATCCTTATTTTCTATCTCCAGGAGATGATCTGTGTTTTACTCATTATGAATCATCTTCTCCATTCCTTTCCTTCTACTGAGACAGAGGAGAATGAGCAAATGCACTGCCAGACTGCTCTGTACTGGGCTCTGCTTATGACCCAAGATGTACAACAAATGACATTTTCATAGGAAAAAATGTGATTTATCATATGAAAAAACCATATCTTCCATTGGAATAGCATTTTACCCACCATAAGGTTATTTTAAATAGGGAAATGAGAATATGTGGAACATGCTGTGTTGACTTTAAATCTTCATATGGATTAGCTGTTATAGGCATTTCAATTGCTTCTCACAATAATCTTTTAGTAAATAGAGAAGGTATAATGTTCCATAGTTTTTGCAGACACTTGAAACTGAGACAAAAGATATTAAGTGACTAGGATCACCAAGTCAGGAACAGCAGAAATGGCTTCTGATTTTCTCTCCTGTGATTTCTCCTTAAGAAAAGCAGGGTTTTAGAAATACACCCAGTTTGTGCCTTCAACAAACAGGAAAAAAAAATGTTTGCACTGTGAGATTTCTTCTCATCATAACTTAGTAACATTACTTACTTATATATGTAACTTAATTAAAACTGTGGCATATGACTAGGCCTAGAAGTCTTTTTCAGCACTATTTACTGTTTTCACAGGAGGGTCACTTAATCAAGAATCATAATTTTTCATCATTGGGACATTTCTGGGGGACGATAAGAATTAAGTTAATGATTAAGTGGCAGTGGCTTCTGAACGGTACAGCAATTTCACCTAACAGTTTCTCTTTCAGCACGTGGGCTCCAGGATGATCTGACTTGGGAGTATCAGTCAGTATTGTCTCTTCCATCATGTTTGTTGGCTGCTACTGCTACTGCAGCGCTTTAACAGTCTAGTCAAACTGATTACCTCCAAAAGAAATTTAAGTTAAGAAGAAATGGGATATGAAAGTGGACTAGAGACAGAATTTTCACACACTGCTAGATGGAAATAGAAACTAGTAAAACCATTTCAGAAAATTATTTGGCAGTATCTTGTAAAACATATAAACATACATACATACCTCACAGCCTAATAATTCTACATGTAGGTATATACATAATAGATAATGTACATAGGTGCACAAACAATAATATTCATAGCAGCATTTTTTGATAGTAGTCCCAAATTAGAAACAACCAAAGAGTTCATCAATAGCAGAATACATAAGTAGAGATAAACATATAGGAATTGGAATATTCTACAAAAATGAAAAAGAATGTACCATGGGTAGGCATAATATATGAATGAATCTCAAGATGTAATGTTGAGAATAAAATAGTATATAAGTACATATTGTATGATTTTATACAAATAAATTTCAAAAACAAACCAAATTAATCTATGGTAAGAAATGAGAATTGTGGTTAACTTGGGGAATGGCAATAATAACAAATCAGTGTTTCATTGGAAGGCCTGAGTAGATTGACTATATCTACCTGGGTGATATGAGAAGGCTCTAGGCAAAAGGCAAGACTAAACTGATGGGAAATATTTGCAAACAAAGACACCAACAAGGGATTAATCTCCAAAGTATACAAACAGCTCATGTAGCTCCATGTCAAAAAACAGACAACACAATCAAAAAATGCGCAGAAAATCTAAATAGACATTTTTCCAAAATCTTGCAGATGGCCAAAAAGCATATGAAAAGATGCTAAACATTGCTACTTATTCAGTTCAGTTCAGTGACTCAGTCGTGTCCGACCCTTTTCAACCCCATAGACTGTAGCATGCCAGGCCTCCCTGCAACCCCATAGACTGTAGCATGCCAGGCCTCCCTGTCCATCAACAACTCCCGGAATCTACTCAAACTCATGTCTATTGAGTCGGTGATGCCATCCAACTATCTCATCCTCTGTCATCCCTTTCTGCCTCCTGCCTTCAATCTTTCCCAGCATCAGGGTCTTTTCAAATGAATCAGTTCTTCACATCAAGTGGCCAAAGTATTGGCGTTTCAGCTCCAGCTTCAGTCCTTTCAATGAATACTCAGGATTGATCTCCTTTAGCATGAACTGGTTGGACCTCCTTGCTGTCCAAGGGACTCTCAAGAGTCTTCTCCAACACCACAGTTCAAAAGCATCAATTCTTCGGCACTCAGCTTTCTTTATAGTCCAACTCTTACATCCATACATGACTACTGGAAAAACCTTAGCTTTGACTAGATGAAACTTTGTTGGCAAAGTAATGCCTCTGCTTTTTAATATGCTGTCTAGGTTGGTCATAACTTTTCTTCCAAGGAGCAAGCGTCTATTAATTTCATGGCTGCAGTCACCATCTGCAGTGATTTTGGAGCCCAAAAAATAAAGTCTGCTGCTGTTTCCATTGTTTCCTCATCTATTTCCCATGAAGTGATGGGACCAGAAGCCATGATCTTAGTTTTCTGAATGTTAAGTTTTCACTTTCCTCTTTGACTTTCATCAAGAGGCTCTTTAGTTCTTCTTCACTTTCTGCAACATCTGCATATCTGAGGTTATTGATATTTCTCCCAGCCATCTTGATTCCAGCTTGTGCTTCTAGCCCAGTGTTTCTCATGATGTACTCTGCATATAAGTTAAATAAGCAGGGTGACAACATACAGCCTTGATGTACTCCTTTCCACTTTGGAACCAGTCTGTTGTTCCATGTCCAATTCTAACTGTTACTTCTTGACCTGCATACAGATTTCTCAGGAGGCATATCAGGTGGCCTGGTATTTCCATCTGTTTCAGAATTTTCCAGTTTGTTGTGCTCCACACAGTCAACGGCCTTGGCATAGTCAGTAAAACAGAAGTAGACATTTTTCTGGAACTCTCTTGCTTTTTCAATGATTCAATGGATGTTGGCAATTTGATCTCTGGTTCCTCTGCCTTTTCTAAATCCAGCTTGAACATCTGGAAGTTCACAGTTCATGCACTATTGAAGCCTGGCTTGGAGAATTTTGAGCATTATTTTGCTAGCGTGTGATATGAGTGCAATTGTGCAGTAGTTTGAGCATTCTTTGGCATTGTCTTTCTTAAGGACTGGAATGAAAACTGACCTTTTCCATTCCTGTGGCCACTGCTAAGTTTTCCAAATTTGCTGCTATATAAGAGAAATGGAAATCAAAACTACAATAAGCTGTCACATCACACAAGTCAGAATGGCCATCATCAAAAAAAATCTATAAACAATAAATGCTGGAGAGGGTATGGAGAAAAGAAAAACCTTCCTACTGTTGGTGGAAATGTAAATTGGTACAATTACTATGAAGAATAGTGTGGAGGTTCCTTAAAAAACTAAAAAGAACTACCATATGATCCAGCAATCCCACAACTGGACATATATCTGGAGAAAATTCTAATTCAAAAAGATAAATGCACCCCCAATGTTCAGTGCAGCACTGTTCACAACAACTAAAACATGGAAGCAACCTAAATGGCCATCAGCAGAAGGGTGACTAAAGAAGATGTGATGAATATATACGATGGAATATTACTCAGCCGTAAAAAGAATGAATAATGCCATTTGCAGCAATATAGATGGACTTAGAGATTATCAGACTAGGTGAAGTCAAAGACAAATATCATAGCACTTACATGAAGAATCTTAAAAAATAATGCAAATGAACTTATTTACAAACCAGAAACAGACTCACAGACTTAGAAAACAAATTTACGGTTATCAAAGAGGAAAGGGGGCGGATGACAGGGATAAATGAGGAGACTGGAATTAATATATGTACACTAGTATATATAAAATAGATAATCAGCAAGAACTTCCTATAAAGCACAGACACTAGAGGGTTAAAACTAGAGGCTAAGCCTAGTTTTATTAATAGCTGAACTCCACTAGTCACTTTCACGTTTTAAATGAAAGTTCAACATCTTCTAATTGCAACTCTAGCTAATCAAGATGATAAGCCATTCAAGGTACTCTGATTAAACTGCTTTAATGCCAATTCCTTCAAATCCAGGAAGAGACACACACCCTCCTGTATTCATTCACATTCAGGTTAAGTTATTGCATTCCAGCCTGCTGCCCAAGAGATAAAGCTGAGATGGCAAATTATCAGAAATGTATCTTTTATTCAGATATCCTTAGAAGCATGCATACAATCTAAAGGAAATCATTCTTCTGTGCTCCAAGCAACCAAAGGAAGAACCAAAATTCAAAACAGTAAACCCAAAGGACCTTAGGGCCTTAAAGACATCCTGTAACCTATATCCCAACTAAATATTTATATCAAATGAAAGGCATTGTTAGGACCCTTTGATCTTAAAGATTAATTTTCTATTTTAATTAAAAATAGCTGAGACATCACAACTTTCCAGGCATTTTACCTAATAAAAGTGCCAAATGCTTTTATTTTCCTAATGGCCGTCCGGGTCTATAAAAGTTACCGCAGATCCCAAATTAAGTATCTTTTCCATTCAAACTGAGAGATTACAGAGCACTTGAGCCGCCTTGGGATAGAGGGCTGCTGAAGTTGAGGAATGTTCCTCATGCATATAGTTAGTGAAAAACATGCTGACTCTTACATAATTACTGTGTTGAAAAAAAGACAAGGGTAGAGCAATAGGTCAGATAACTACTGTGGTCTGTTCTTTGCAAGGCACAGCCCGAGATAATATAAAAATAATTATACATACAAACCAGATTTTCCAAACTGCTTATTTCATTTTCTAGGTCAGTATAGTTGGTCAAATCCCTCTGAAAGTTATGTTTTTCAGCTGACCACAAATGGTTACCTCACTTAACATTATTTCTGTAAAGTGCTGCATGTACTTAAAAGTTTAAGGGACTCTGATGTTTATTCCTCATTCTCTAGAGAGTTTTTCCTTCTAATAAGAACTGTTAGTAGACTGAAAAAGAGGAACAGATCAAAAGCTATGCTACCATGAAAATATAACACCTTATTCATTACCACGTAATTAAAATTTCAGGTATTAATACATACAAATAAATTCCAAATGACTTAAAACTGAATCCACTTGAACTCAGCAGTTGTATGCTAAAGTAAGTACTCTTTTCATAAGTATAGCTGGCTCTATGAGAACATGCTCATTTTCTCTTTGTTCCAATTTATCATGTCCTCAATAATGTGCACCCCAAAATTGCAATGGAGTTGTTTTACCTTTTAGAGGAAAAAGTTGACGCATCAGTTGGTTTTGTGATTTCCAGGCCACAGCAGCGGCCTCAGACATGTAAAACATCTACTATTTTAAACCAACACAGATTTGAAGTAACTCACTGAGATGCTGATTGTAGGGAGAGGGGAGCCCCAAGAATACAGTGAATACAGCAAAGGGCAGGGGACCAACATTTCAGCCAAATGATGAACTAGCTAAAAGGTGACATAGAAAGCACTCTGATTTGATAACAGATTTTATTTGAAGTTTTCCCTAAAGAGACAGTAGACTGTTTTAGAAAACATGGTTTGTGGGATTCCAAATGGGCACATTTGTCCCATTAAGAAAAGTCAGCACTAGATGGTTTTTGGCAGGCATCCAGCCTTGTCAATTATCTCAGTCCTAGCACAATCTTCAAACCTGGTGGGAGTTCCACCTACCCAAGTGTCCTCGACCAATTTCTCCAGTCCTAATTGTCTTTTCCTTTCTCTCGGATATACTGCAGCGTCTTTACGTCTCTGGAAATTAATCACTATTTGAGGGATTAATTGGAATTTTAAGACTGTTAATTGTAATTTCCTCTTCCTCTTGCTTTTTTAATTTTGAGGGGAATCTACAAGGACTCTCTCAGCAACTAAAATGTCTATTTTTTTAAAAAAAGGATCCAGTCCCCCAAAATAGCGGCTTCTCTGACATTTGCCTCTATGGCTTGTCATTCATTATACCTGGAGAATTACTTAGGCTGAGTTACAAGCTCCACCTGGGGATTAAAAATAATTGGTTTGCACAATAAGATTAATTATATATAACCATGAAAATGTTAAAGGATATCTTTTTTCCATTCTCTAAAAGAACTTTTTCATATTCTGAATCAGTCACTTCTAGAGGAGGAACAAATAATTTAAAACCACAAAAAAAGACAATAGCTGAAAAGTTATCCCATGGGTTGTGGTCCTCTGAAAGTTTTCTTTCCCCTGGGTGCTGAATCTGCCTTATGATGCAAAGACATACATGTACACCCTATATCCCACAAAGACATACATTGACACACAAATATAAACCCAGACAGACAAAGACACACACATGTGCACACATTCAGTAACTCACAGACACACCCTGGAATACTCATAAATGCAGACATTCTCTCTCTCTCTCTCTCTCTCTCACACACACACACACACACACACACACACACACACACACACACATACGACATTACTTTCCACCAGAGTAAATCCTTGCCCTGGAAAAACAGCAACAAGTATTTTTAATTCCTCTTTAACCTGTAGTAAATGTCTCCTGGCAGAGCATAAACATAAAATTGTAACTCAGAAGAAAAAAAACAGATTTGTGTGCTAGTTTTAAAAATGCTTTCCCTGTGGTAAGGAGTTATAACTACCGGCCTGCCTTCAGGCTAAACGAGACCCATAATCAGGACATCCGGGAGGCCTCCCAAGACTCTGAGATTTGCAGACCCAGAGAAGATGAGAAGTCTCATCCAGCTAGAACTTCCTAGAACTACATGGCAGCAGAGGTAGACAGTGGAGAAAGCGGAGCCCTCTCTGTTTCTTCTTGCTTGCAGTTCTAGAGGCCACACCCATGCCACCGCGTGTAAGAATCACCATATCAAACTTCTGGCATCTTTAAGGGGGTACTAAAAACTCAGAAGACTGTGGCCAGGAGAGGTAGCAATTTAAGGGAAGAGTTTCACTGTAACTGCAAATATAACTGATGATGACCTTATAAGTTCTACCAAGATGCACCAAGTTCGCATTCCTGACAAATCTTGGGCTATAAACTCCTCTGTGATGAGGTGCATATTTCCAGTCATTCAGCCATTCATGCAAAACTGTTCTTAAGAAGCCAATAGAGGATGGGCCTCTGCTAGTAGCTGGTGACCCGAGGGCCCCTGCCTTTACGGAGTGACAATCCACTGGGAACAGACTCTGAACGAGAAGTTACAAAGAGGCTGCTTTCCATCTCTTCGTGTTGCCAACGCCACACATGGGGCTCGGCACAAGTATGCACTCAAGTTTTTATGAAAAAGAGAAGCAGAAAGGTTGGAGAAAGCATGGATGAAAAGAATAAGGCTTGGAGTATGGCCACTTCCCTTGCCAATTTTATAGATATAAAATTGGGTAATTAATTAGGTAAATAAGGAATACTCAGCACTGGATTCGTACACACCATACACTCAAACATACAAATATTTACTTACCCTTCCTTCTCTGAAATTACTATTATATACATTCAGAAATGACCAAGTTTCCAGTAATGTAACCCATATCAAATTAATCAATGAATTACTAGAGATTAGGGGAGCTACCAGAGGAAAATAAACACCATACCCTACTGAGGATAAAGAGATCAAGGAACAGAAGGGACAAAAAGGCTCTATAAGAACAGAGATCAACTTGAAGGCTCCTGTCAGAGTCAATACTGATACAGAAAGCTTCCCATCCTGGTAGAAGTGAGGCTTTTTAACAATTAATTTTTTTTAATTTATTTATTTTTAATAGGAGGATAATTGCTTTACAGTATTTTGGTGGTCTCTGCCATATATCAACATGAGTCAGCCATAGGTGTACACATGTTTCCTCCCTTTTCTTGAGCCTCCCTCCCAGCTCCCACCCCGTCCCACCCCTCTAGGATGTCACAGAGCACTGGTTTGAGCTCCCTGCATCATACAGTGAATTTCCCACTGGCTGTCTAGTTTACATATGGTAATGTACATGTTTCCAGGCCATTCTCTCAATTCCTTCCACCCTCTCCTTCCCCCACTGCATCCACAAGTCTGTTCAATGTCTGCATCTCCACTGCTGCTGCTAAGTCACTTCAGTTGTGTCCAAACCTGTGTGAACCCATAGACAGCAGCCCACCAGGCTCCCCCGTCCCTGCGATTCTCCAGGCAAGAATACTGGAGTGGGCTGCCATTTCCTTATCCACTGCTGCCCTGCAAATAGGTTCATCAGTATCATCGCATTAATATACAATATTTGTTTTTCTCTTTCTGACTTATTTCACTCTCTATAACAGGCTCCAGGTTCATCCACTGTATCAGGACTGATTCAAATGTGTTCTTTATACGGCTTCAGTTCAGTTCAGTTCAGTCACTCTGAACTGAATATTATATGGCATTGTTTAAATACATTAATAGCCAACTTCTTTATCCATTCATTGGTTGATGGACATCTATCTAGGTATGCTGCTTCCATGTCCTAGCCTTTGCAAATAGTGTGCAACAAACATTGGGGTACCTGTGTCTCTTTCAATTATGGTTTTCTCAGGGTATATGCCCAGTATTGAGATTACTACTACTACCCATATGACTAGGTCATGTGGCAGTTCTATTCCTAGTTTTTTAGGAATCTCCAAACTGCTCTCCATAGTGGCTGTATCAATTTACATTTCCACCAGCAGTGCAAGAGGGTTCCCTTTTCTCCATATCCTCTCTAGCATTTATTATTCATACATTTTTTTGGATGATGGTCATTCTGACTGGTGTGAGGTGATACCTCACTGTAGTCTTGGTTTGCATTTCTCTAAGAGTGAGTTAAGTTGAGCATCTTTTCATGTGTTTATTAGCCATTAGTATAGACAAGTCCAGAGAGGGCAATGGCACCCCACTCTAGTACTCTTGCCTGGAAAATCCCATGGACAGAGGAGCCTGGAAGGCTGCAGTCCATGGGGTCGCTGAGGGTCGGACATGACTGAGCGACTTCACTTTCACTTTTCACTTTCATGCACTGGAGAAGGAAATGGCAACCCACTCCAGTGTTCTTGCCTGGAGATTCCCAGGGATGGGGAGCCCGGTGGGCTGCTGTCTATGGGGTCACACAGAGTCGGGCACGACTGAAGTGACTTTGCAGCAGCAGCAGCAGCATAGACATTTTTATTGACTATGACAAAGCCTTTGACTGTGTGGCTCACAATAAACTGTGGAAAATTCTGAGAGAGATGGGAATACCAGACCACCTGACCTGCCTCTTGAGAAGTCTGTA
>SJYC01127961.1:0-59633 GCA_006408675.1 Madoqua kirkii | reverse complement strand
ATTTCTTTGGAAGGAATGATGCTAAAGCTGAAACTCCAATACTTTGGCCACCTCATGCGAAGAGCTGACTCATTGGAAAAGACTTTGATGCTGGGAGGGATTGGGGGCAGGAGGAGAAGGGGACGACAGAGGATGAGACGGCTGGATGGCATCACTGACTCGATGGACGTGAGTCTGAGTGAACTCCGGGAGTTGGTGATGGACGGGGAGGCCTGGTGTGCTGTGATTCATGGGGTCGCAAAGAGCTGGACACAACTGAGCAACTGAACTGAACTGAACTGAACATTTGGCCAACAGAGTGATGGGTCAAAGGGCCAAGAGAGGCTTCCCCCAATTCTGACTTTAGAACAGGAAGTAAAAACATTAACAAAAGTGTGACGGCGGCTGTGTGTGGGAAACCATGTCAAGTCATTGTGTGGTACAAGGGTCATAAGACCCAGGACCGCCTCTCTAGGCTCTTACCATTGATTAATCAAAGTCACAGAAAAGGAGGCCCCACTTAAGAAGAAATGAACGTATAAAAGGGGAGCAGGATTGAAGTGATTCATTTTTGACAGTAAGAAAGTATTTCTTCAACAGGGGCTTGGCAGTGTCCAGAAACACCATCTTTAGTATTAAGAAAGTATGGCCACAGCTTCATTTCAGGAAAGTTACTTGCATTTCCCCCCTTAGATGGATGAAGAGACACTGCTGATCAGATTAAACAGGGCGAATTACTTCTGGTGTGCATGTGCCCATGCACACACCTGCGTGTGAATACTAATGCAGCATATATTTGTAATGAGCTTTTATCTTTTAAGATAACAACTAAAATATTTACAGATGAAATAATACCAGGCCTGAGACCTGCTTCAAAGTAATTCAAACTATGGAAGTTGAGTTTAGATGACACCTGGCCATGAGTTTATAATTACTGAAGTTGATTCACTATACTTTTCTCTTTAAGTATATTTAAAATGATCTGTAGAAAAGTCATTTTCAAGGAGAGAGGGAGTAGGGGAGGAACAAATTAGGAGCATAAGATTAACAGATACATACCATTATCAAAAAATAGATAAGCAACAAGGATCTACCCTATAGCACAGTAAACTATATTCAATAGCTTGTAATGATCTATAATAGAATATAATCAGAAAAAACTGAATCACTATACTGTACATCTGAAACTAACATAATATCATAAATCAACTATACTTCAACAACAAAAAAGTTATTTAAAATTTAAATTGGTAATAAAAGCCTGCTAAATATGTAGGAAAAATAAAACTTTTAAATCAGCATTTAATAAAACAGTGTTATTCAGTTCAGATTCCCAGGTGGTGCCAGTGATAAAGAACCCTCCCGCCAATGCAGGAGATGCTGGTTAAATCTTTGGATAGGGAAGATCCTCAGAGGAAGGCATGGCAACTCACTCCAGGATTCTTGCCTAAAGTATCCCATGGGCAGAGAGGTCTGGAGGGCTGTCATCCATATGGTCACAAAGAACTGAACAAGCAACTTAGCATGCATACATTCGATGTAAGTTAAAAAGTGAACAAAAGTTCCTTGAAAGCTATTATTGAGTATGAATACAAGGTTCCAAGTATGTGCATTATATACCACAACCATGCCTTGAGTAAGGAAGCTCAGGTCTTTGAGGTTCTAACCCAATCTGTAATCTGTTTTTTCAAATTACCCATTGACACCTTATAGTAAAATCAATTTGTGGGCACTGACCAGTTTTTAGATGAATTAAAACGCAATAGAAAAGAAAATAGAGCATGTCACATAGGTAGCTTACACCTACACAAAGAATTCATGTTTAGTCTACTCTCAATATAACAGCCAGGATGGTTCGTGGTTAAAACCCAAGTCAGATCATGTCACTCTTGTGTGTGTGTGTGTTCAGTTATATCCGACTCTTTACAATCCCATGGACTGACTGTAGCCCGCCCAGGTCCTCTGTTACTCTTCTGGAACCCTATAGATTATCAAGGGATGATTAATCTCAGTGTAAAAGCCAAAAGTCCCTACAATGGTCTACACAGCCCACCATGATCTTCCCCACCCCCACCCCTTCTGCTCAGTCCTATTTACCCCTCATTACCCCAGATCCATGACATTACTCCTGTTCCTGGAACATACCAGGCACACGCTCACAGGTGAGTGTCTGTAACTGTTGGCCCCTCTGTCTGGAATGCTCCTCCTCCAGATATCTACATGCTGGCTTCTTCACCATCAATGTCATCTTCTCAGTAAGGCCTTCCTTGACCATACAATTTAATAATAAGAGCCCCCCCCAACTCCCAGTATTTCCTATCTCCCTTTCTGCTTTATTTTTCTGCATAGAACTTATCACCTTCTAATATATTATGTAAATTATAAATTATATGTAATAATGATACATATATTTTGTAAATATACAGAGTACATATAATTTCTTTGGTTTACTATTTCTCCATATTCAGAAACTACATGCTGCTGCTGCTAAGTCGCTTCAGTCGTGTCCGACTCTGTGCAACCCCAAAGACGGCAGCCCACTAGGCTCCCCCGTCCCAGGATTCTCCAGGCAAGAACACTGGAGTGGGTTGCCATTTCCTTCTCCAATGCATGAAAAGTGAAAGTGAAGTCGCTCAGTCGTGTCCGACTCCTAGCGAGCCCATGGACTGCAGCCTATCAGGCTCCTCTGTCCATGGGATTTTCCAGGCAAGAGTACTGGAGTGAGGTGCCATTGCCTTCTCCACAGAAAGTACATAAGCACCAGAATTTTTGTCCCTTTTGTTCACCTCTGTAATACTTCTAACACCGAGAACACAGTAAATGCTTGAGAAGTATACACTGAATTATGTATACTTAGCATGGTGTCTGTGTGTCCTGAATTATGATGCACAATGTATTTCTAGATGTAAGAAATTCCCAAAGGTTTGTATAGTACTTCCCTATAGCACACTTGAGATGTCTCTGGGCTTACTTGGAGTGAGGACTGAAAACTGAGTGCAGGGCAGGCACCCAGTAGTTCTTCATATCTTATAGACTGCGTGCCAGGAGCAAATTAGGCCAATGATAACTGCTATGTGAAGTATGTGTGGGAGGAAGGAGGGCTGTTTGGGCATACCACCAAAGCACTGAAAATTGGCAAGAGGAAATCAGCAGAGTCACAAAATCATAAAATTTTCAAGACCTTCAGCGATGATCTGGTCTGACCTCATAATTAACAGATGAGCATCAAAAAGTTACAAAATGATAATGTAATTGTCCCCAGGCCATATGCAAAGTAAAAGCCAAGACAGAACTAGCTGAGATGGGAGTCACATGACTCCTTGTCCAATAATTTTTGCATACTCTGGCTTGACATAAAAATGAAATATAAGAATCTGCTCTCCAAAACCCCTGCCCGTTTTCATTTCTTTGGAAATAACCTGAGATTCTTTCTCCAATTAGGCGCCAGTCATTTATTCCACTCAAGCCTTAACCATTTGCAGGGCTCTCTGTTTTAAAAACAAAGAGCTACTAATGATTACTATTTCGCACAAATCAAAGCTTTAAAAATTCCTCACCATAGCAACCAGGAGTGGTTGAATCATCTACTATTATTCCCTGAATTTCCAATATAACAATTCCAACTTACACCAGACTCAGAGGTGTTAAAGTCGGTCGAGATTCAAAACCTTCTACCCTCACTGTCCTACTTTTCATCAGAGCTGAAGAATCTATACATTTTTTGAATGAATGGCTCAGAACCATAAAATAAGATGTTTCAAATCAGAAAACACTAACAAGTGAAACAACGCATCAGTACAAGCTGTCAGCCACCTTAACTTGGAAGGGAAGCAGATATATATTTTTTCAGGGGAGAAATATTATTACAGAATGGATAGATTCACTAACTGGGTTCTCAACTAGACTATAATTGAGTCCTTTGCCTGGGAAAGGCCAGGTTTCTTAGGACTCTCAGTATTTCTGGATGGCTTTGGAGATTTCAAGGGCTGAGGACATTCACGACATACCTATGGCAGATACCCTGGGTTCCTCCAGCTTTCTTCACAAAAACCTGTTCCATCCAGCTGTCCTCACTTTTCCAGGAGAGGCTGTTCCAGGAAGTGGGGGTCATGACTGGACTGAGTACACCATGAAATCCTATTCTTGCAAGTGATTGGCTCATATGAGAGCATGTGACACAACTGTGACCAATGAGACAAGGGAAGGTCTGCTGTTGGGAGGGATGCTTCTGAGACAGGTGTTTTCACTTTCCATCAAACCAGTAGGAAGATGTTACCCTTTTTCTATTTCTAAATGTGATGCCAGGGACTGCTGCTGTCATCCTGACACTGAAAGGAGAGTGAGGCTGAGGACAAAGCCCATCCACCCAGAGGGAGAGGCCACACAACTGCAGAGAAGCAGACTCAGTCGATGTTACAGTGGAGGCCATGTCTACCTCCCACTTCTTTGGAGGTTTTCTGCAGAAGCATCCTAGTCCATGCAATACTTGTACCCTGGAATGGTCTAGTCAGGAAGTGAGGAGGTGTGAATGCATTAGGCATGTTGGTGTCAGCATGAGAAAAGTCACATGCATGGCATGTCCCAGGGACAGTGTGTCTTTTGTTAGAGAAAGCCTGGCCAGTGATATTAGCAAGCTGGAAGACCAAGGTATAAATGCACACCTGGGGTGAGACATGAGGGCAGCTGCAGAGGCCAGCACAAGGCACATACATTGCCCACATTGTTGCAGGGTACCCAGGGCAGCCAAATTTCCCTAAGGGGAGGACTCAGAATAACAAATCCACTATAGCCCACACCCACTTCCTCCTCTGGGTGCCAAGAAAATACTGCAAATCAGACCTTAAAAGAAATAACTAGGGAAGACTTGGTTTGGGGATTTGCTTTGTCTCTGTACTCTCATGAATGGCTATTTATTTGAATTTTGTGTGGGGACCCACACCTGAGCTGTCCCTTGGGGAGAAGAAAGAGGACGGGCCACAAAGGAGAACTAGTTGTCCTATACACGCATACATGCCTTTGGAGAGTGAAGCCTGCCCATGAAAGTGGCCACCCAGGGACTCCGCTCCCCAAAGACACCAGTCTCTATCCCCACAAGCCCCCCACCAGATCTTCCTCTAACCGACGCGAAGTCTGTCTTGCTCTAGGAGTCTCTAAACTTGGGTGAAAAGGAGGATTTCTACAAGAACCTGGCACTTAAACTTTTAAAGATTCTCACTGATTGGATTCACTGTATTGAACTATATGTGGTTCTAGAAAATTTCGTATTTGTAATACTCATATTTTAGAGTGAATCAGATCAAACACTTTCTTCTTTACTGTGTGAAATTAAGCACTATGAGACGATCTGAGACAGCTGTACCTGTGTAATATTTTAGTCTTCCTAGCAGTGTTTACAGTACAATACTGTGATCTGACATGATCAAAGGGTGTCGCTCTTTGATTAGAAACAACAAAAGAGCCAACAGACGATACTGTTGGAAACACTGGCACAGACATCCATCTAATGGGGCATAGGAGAGAGGAACAGCAGCGTCACTGCGCTGGCAACACTCAGCAGCACCGCGTATACAGAGGGAATGTGGGAAACTTGGTTCTCCGATGACCTGCGTTTCAATTGGAGGGCATAAGAGTTGTGCCCTGGGCTTGAAAAGCTGCATAAAAATCCAATTAACTAGTCATGAGAAATGCATTAATTGCTTTGTCCAGCATCAGCAGAGACCTGCTGCTGTTCCTCATTTTTCAGCCAGAGGAGAAAGGACACCATGGTCTCCAGGGGGCACAGAGGAAGAAGGCGTCTGCTGCAGCAGGCAGAGCTGACCCTATGAACCAGCCACAGAGAACACAATTCTGTGGAACTTTTTCAGATCGAAGACTGGCAGCAGAAAAAGATGAGTGTGCAAACGAAAACAGGAATAGGAGGGCTATCTCCGAATGTTGTTGAAGATATCAGTAAATAGGGAGTGAACGTTTCCTATCTGATTACAAGCATCCTATCTGGGAATGACTCGGTATTTAAATTTTTTATGGTCTTTTCACCCTATCTTGCCTACTCTGTTCATTTTCTGGCCTTTTCAAAATGATGAGTTTATTGAGATATAATTCATTTACCCTACAATCCACCTCTTTAAAATGTAAAATTTAGTGACTTTTCGTGTAATCACACACAGGTACAACCATTATCACAATCAATTTTAGAACAACTTCATTACCCCGCAAAGAAACACATACCCATTAGCAGTCACTCTGGTTCTTCTCCAATCCCCACACCCAGCCAAAGGAAATAACGAATCGACTTTCTGTCTATGATTTGCCTATTCTGGTGATTTCATATAAGTGGAATCATACAATACATATGATTAAAACAAGTTGTTTTGTTTATTTAATTTTGGCTGTGCTGGGTCGTCGTCGCCGGTACAGGCTTTTCTCTAGCTGTGGCGAGCAGGGGCTACTCTCAGGTGCAGTGCTCCAGCTTCTCATTGTGTGTTGGCTTCTCTTGTTATGGAGCACAGACTCTAGGGTGCAGGCTTCAGTAGTTACAACACATGGGCTCAGTAATTTGCAGCTCCCAGGCTCTGGAGCCCAGGCTCAATAGCTGTGGTGCAGGGGCTTAGTTTAGCTGCTCCTCAGCATGTGGGATCTTCCCAGATCAGGGATCTAACCCATGTCTCCTATACTGGCAGGCAGATTCTTTACTGCTGAGCTGCCAGGCAAGTCCAATATGTGGTCTTTTGTAGCTCGATTCTTTCACTTAGTTAATATTATCAAGGTTCATTTTTTGTTGTAGCATGTACATTTTATTCTTTAAAAAAGTTTCTTTGAGCTCTCCCTGCTGAACTCAAGCTTCACTACTTATGTTCCTTGAGTGTTCACTATTCAGTCCTGAAAAGTGCTTGTGAAATACAAATCAATTTTAAAAAGAAGTCCTGGTTCAGAAAAGTCCATGTAATTTTGCTGGGTATCTCCTAGTGCAACTAAATGCAAATAATCTATATTAACACTTAAAAAAATACTAATTCTCTAAAAATCATTAAAGGCATGCAGCTAATATGAAACTATGATGAAATTTACATCACTTACAGAGCTGATTTACATACAAGAGATAAAGGAGGGACTATAGCAGCATCCCTTTGATAGACTTGGGACACTGACATATTCATTTACTCAGTAACTACTTATGGAGTGCCTGTGTGTGTGTGTGTGTGTGTGTGTACTCAGTCGCTCAGCTTGCTGCATGCCAGACACTGTTATAGACACGGGGGACAGACTGAACAGAGCAGGCAAAAAATATCTGCCATCATGGAGCATGTATTTTAGTGATATGAAGTAAGATAATTTAAAGGAAGAAAACCAAGGGAATAAAAAGCAGGAAATTCAAAGTAGTGGTTACTTTGGAGGGAGGGAATGAAAGAAGACAGAGGAGGGAAGGGAGAAGAGCACCAGGAGGATGCAAGGGAATAAAATGTTCCTAAAGTTGAGTGGTAGTTTGTTTTTTTTTTTAATGAGAGTTACGGTTGTTGTGCTTTGTAACATGCATGTCTGTTACAGATATTCATTTGCACATACTGATTACTATATCAAATTTGATCTGAGCCACTCCTCTGGACTGGAAAGTATAAACAGTGGCATGCCTTTGGATAAGAGATTTGTCCGGGCTAATTTACAATGTCTAGAGGAATATGGGATGCACAGTGGAGTCTGACTCTGAGTGGAGAAATTCTAAACTTGTGGGATTACGCTGCAAGGTTTTGAAAGGCTTTTGAAGAGAGCAAGATAATATATTTAGAAGAGATTTTTCCAGTTATATTAGATGATTGTGAATTCTGGGTGATCACTTAGCACACAGGAAAGCGATCAATGGAGCATCTATTAGAATGAGAACTTCAAGAAACGAGATGTTTTATTAACAAATCTTTAATTTCAAGTTTCTTTCGCATGTTCCCATTTGATTTTAAAACAAGTATTATTAGCCCATTTTATGGATGAGAAAATGGAAATTCAAGTTAGCACGGCCAGTGGTGCTAGTGTTTGGGCTGAATCTTCAACTTCACAGCACGTGATACAGGACACAGAACGCTTGAAGTTCAGGATTTATATGAACCCACATTTATTTACAAGTCCAGAATAAGCATTAGAAATAAGTCTCAGAGAGTTACATTTAAAGCAGTGAAAAGAAATACAAGTCCACTCTGGGAAGAGAAAATGGATGGAACTCATTACTATAAGAGGCACAAGCTAAAACTACATATGCTCTCAGGAACATGTTCACATGAATTCCTAAATGACAGATTTACACTCAGCTATTTGTGAAAAATAAGATATCTGCAGGGCATCTCTTCCCTGAAAGATTGCTGTGTATTTTTACAAAATACCCCTTACTGTTATTCCTGGGGTTAGACTATAGAACCAAATAAGGACTATGGCAATTATCATGTTCTTATGACAAATTACATTGTCTAGTTCCAAATCATGTCTTCCGCTCATAAGTCCCAAGGATTTGTTGTGGTTATGCTCCTAATCTGAATCTGATATTATTTCAAAGGAGTTGACAAATGCTTCCCCCCCCAAAAGAAGAACTCACACTTGTTTTAAAAATAAAAAATAAAAAAGCATGTGGGTTAGTTTGCTTAAAACAAACATAGGGCTCTCGCATGGACAAAGTTCAACCCTCAGGCATGTGAACATTACATGTAAACAAAACCCTCTGTTCCCAGATCATGGACAGTACCTTCAACCCTAGATATTGATTACGAGGGAGATAAACAGAGGACACTTGGCTTGAATTAACCAGGCCTCCAACCAGAACCTTACGAGCTCACAGAACTTTCTGAAGGAGCCATCACAAGGTTCTCTTTGCATCAGAAAGTCAGCAAAAGAGTATTATTTACGCAATAAATATGCTTTTACGATCTCACTGACTGCAGGGACAAACACTGTAAAACAAATGGCTCATTTTTCTGTAATAAAATGAATTTGAATGAACAACTTAAATCAATATTAGGCAGCCAAATTATGTGTATTAATATTTGCACATCATTAGCCAAATCCCAAGTGAATTGTTTCATTACTAAAGGTAATGCTAAGTTTGACTTTTCATTTCCATGGATATTAACATATATTTGGCTGAAAATACCTTTGTTTGAAACCCAATTTACTTTTTGCTTTCTGTACACACACACACACACACACACACACATATACAGACATACATCATTATGTATGTGTGTGTATATATACACACATGCATACTCACGACAAGAAGCTTCAGGTCAAGACAAAATGTGTTCCTTATTGTCTCAATTTCTCTTTTCAACTTCACAGCTTTATCACACTGATGGCTTTCTTTGGAAAGAGGGGTATACATAAAACTCACAAATAAATATGTAAAGTCTAGAATCACAGTGAAGCAAAAACAAAAAATAAAGCACTAAACCTATATAAACAAGAAGTGGATGAAAATCTCAATCTGTCCCTCTCAATAGCATTTCATTTCAAAATCACTGTACGGACCCAGAAAAATGAAGGACACCTTTCAATGTCTAACACTAAACCAAAATAGGGCATTGAGAATCAGGGTTGAACTGGATGTCAGGGGAGGCAGGGTATGTTTCTGGCCTGGAAAGTGGATATGATGGCAACTGTGAGAACCTCTGATCAGTCAATCAGCAGGTTTTGTATGGTAGATTCTGCAACAAAGGCTGAAGCTGTCCAGACCAGTACTGTCTGGTTCAAATATAATATTAGCTACCTATGTAGTTTTAAATATCCTGGCAGCTACATTAAACATTTTCAATAAACAGGTAGAATTAATTTTTTAAAATAAATTTTCTTTAACCTAATATCTAAAAATGTTATCATGTCAACATATAATCAATATAATAAAGTTATTCATAAGACATCTTACCTTCTCTTTGTTTTGTAAACTTTTCAATTGTGATGTGTATTTCACTTTGCAGAGCATCTCAGACTAGCCACATTTCAAGGGCTAAATAGCCCAGGTGGCTGCCATATTGGATCCTGCCGGTCTAGGTGGAGAATCAGTCCCTTAGGGGAGGTGTTGCAGCCCTCTCCCTCCAGCAGATGCCTCAGATTTACCCTCAAAACCATGCTTCCTGCTTCCTGCTTACTTCCTGTCCCCTAATTGATCTCACTCGCGTTATTCTTGACAAGCAAAATTATTTAAGAAAAAGCACTTTATATCATTAGGGTGGCATTATGTGAAATAACTAGAAAGAGCTAGGTTTCCTTTTCTTGAAGAAGACAGGACTGAGGGTACAGAGGGTAGTGGTGGGACATGATGAAGTCTAGGTACTGGGTTTCTGATGAGAAAAGAACTACATAAGGTCATGTAGTGATTCTGTGATTGATACCGCCCAAAATTTGTGATCTGAGTTATGCCAATAAGGAATAAGCCATGCACGCCACCTGCCCCTGACCAGTGCAGTTTCTGAATCTAGTGGCCGGATCTCATATCCACCTCTTTCTTGACAGTTATTTGACATTTTAAAGATAATCCTCCACCTTTCCATTTTTTGATTGAACTTGAAGATGGTAACAGAAGTTCAAGAAGGAGGGCAGTTTCCTTTCCATAGGAGCTGTCATGTTCCTGCATCTTATTTGCATACATTTCCCCCCAGTTAAAATAAATTCCAAAAGCTAACTTTATTTTCTAAAAATCAGTGTGTTTTCTTTGCCCTGTATGGGCCTTTTGCAGAAGCAAAACATTTCTAGGCAAATGGTTTACTGTGGGTCAGGGTGGTAGAAAATCTCCTTTAAATAGCATATCTTAAATATGCCACTTAGCAACCTCAGTCCACACATTCACAGTTTTCCTTTTTTCTTTATGATTTGGGGAAAGAAACACAATTGTAAGATCCAAACTTCTTCTGGATAAAGGCATTTTTTACTCTTTGAGGATGAAATTACAACTCACTGTGGGTTTATTTCAAAAAGAAGTAGAGTTCCCATTAAGGAAACGACAGACCATTTTTTTTTAAAGTTTAAATCAAACTTCAGGACTAGTAAGGTTTACAAACATTTTAATTACTTTCCCCAACATCATAGTCCATCTGTCATTCCACAGCTTGCCTCAAAGTTATGAAAAATTACTTAAAAAAAAACAATTTGCAAAATTAGTAAAATACAACCAAAGCAGCATAAGAAGCAAACACAAGAATGGAAGAACATTTAATCAAATTTTCTATCCCTAGCTAACTAATTTTACATTAGTAAGGTCCCTGTCTTAGAACTACTGACACCGCTGCCCAATAGAATCTTCTATATAACAGTGAAAATGTTCCATTTCTGCACGGTCTAATATGGTAGCCACTAGCCATATGTATTACTGAGCACTTGAAATGTCCCTAGGACAACTGGGGAACTGAATTTTTTAAAAAATTTAAACAGCTATATGTGGTTGGTGGTTACCATATTGGACAGCATAAGTACACATAGTTAAAGCAGACATCAGACCACTTAAGTCTCTGCCTCTATGGATACAACAGCCTTGGGTTCTAAGGCCCATTTAAAATACAAAGCACTTGATGATTTCCTTGTTGAAAAAAATAATTAGATAGAATGGCCTTACAAAGTCAGATAAAAAAAATATCTGTGAGAAATTCTCTAAGGATGATACTACTCTTTAGGACAAGCCAGTAAGAAAGATGGAGGATGAATGTTCTGGAAATATGCGTCCATACTGTACCACCAACTATGGGTTCAGCTCTACCACCAACTAGCCGAGTGGCACTGGGCAGGCAGTTCCTGGAGTTACTTAGATCCTGATTCTTCCTTATACAAATGCCAGAATCTTCTAAACAACCAACGTCTGTCTTTGGTCCAAACTTTCAATAAAATGTTAAGTCAATCCAGTTCAGGGGGTAAAAAAAAAATTCTTAGGCAGAAGCCTGACGATTCAGAATCTGGGAGCTTCATGAGTTGATAACAGGACTTATATCCTCACACAAAAACGATGCTTCGGTAATGCCAGTGAAGAAAACCAACTGAATGCTGAGTAGCACTTTTTCCTTAATTTGCACCCTTTTTTTTGCATTGAGAAAATTTTCAAACCTTTAGAAAAGTTGCAAAAATAGTACAATGATCACCTAATATACCCTTCACCTTGCAAGACTATTCTCAAGTACAGATACAAGCCCAGTTTCCTAAGTGTTCACTCTACACAGTACTGACTTGGTAACATCTCCCAGTTCATATTACTCATGAGAATGAGCTTTGGTCAAACTGAGGTGACGGTCTGGATAACTACTGGGGGCAACAAAATAAAGCATAAGAATATAACTGTATTTGCTCTGTCAACCATGACATTAAACTCTAATGTCAGCAACTTCTGTGAACAGACAGAGACAAACCAGTTCCTCATGTTTCAAAAGGGAAGCGCACACTCTTTAAAATGAGCAAGACTTTGCTTCAATCCTATTGCCTCAAATCCAAGCCCTGTGCCCTTGCTGAACCTATTCCTCTGTTTACAAAATGGGATGTAACGTCACCTCAGAGAACTATGTGAGACGATGTACACAGAACGACTCACAGCAGGCCCATGTCAGTTGCTTTCACAGTTTACTAAGCGTTTTCCCAAACAGTCTCAGCAAAGACAACCCTGAGGGATAAATTCGTCAGATATCGCTATTTCTGATTTACAGCCAAGAGAACTGGGGCTCAGAGATGTTAAGGGAAGGAGAGAGGAAAGAGAGATACTTGGCCTCTAATAAGCAGGCGTGCTGACCAGGTCTGCGGAGGGGATGCTCCGTCACCTCTGGGGATGCTCACCTCCACTCCAGCCAACAGGCTGTCATGACGGCAGTTTGCAGCGAGACATAGAAGGCTCAGAGGAGCTAACTTCACCAAAGGCCACACAGCTAGCTGGTTGCTTTGGTTAAATATCTGGTCAAAGTGCAGATGTAAAGAGTTTAGGAGTTTTGTAAAGGGTTCAGGGGTCTTGATGAATGGTTTAAGAGTCCTGGTAAAGGGCTTAACAGTTCAGACAGGACTTAAGAGCCTTGGTTAAGAGGGTAGGTGCCCCAGCTAAAGCAGTAAATGTCCAGAATCTTCTGATTCCACATTTAGGGCGCTTCCTACAACATCTAATATATGCATATTTCAGAAGGTGGGATCTCGCTCCAGCTCAAGGGAGCAGACTGTTTGTCCACACCTAGCAGTTCTGCCAGGCCTGTGGCATCCAGCCTCTTTCCTCAACAAAGCATTCTCCTCCACAGGCCACCAGGGCATGGGGTGATTGGAGGTCTGCACAGTATGTAATACATATCTCAATTCCAGGAATATAACAATGTCCCCTCTGATCTGTGGTGATGACGACATTTTAAACAAGGTTAGTAACTGAGCACCTTTCTAGAGAATGTCTGTTGGAACTCAGACATAGGGTGATTGAAGATAACACTTTAAACTGCTAAGGTGATTCTGTGAATGGGCTGAAGCTGGGTGACATGGGTGGCAGGTGAAGCAAGGCCATGCTGTCATAAGGCCACACTGTAAAGACTATATATGAAGACAAGTCCCCACAAAGGTGTTCAACTTCAAGTAACTGAAGGAAGAGGCAGGTTATTTGCACAATCATCTGGTGAATAGCTCTTCCCTGGAACACACATTCCATCTTCAGACTAAGACCCCAAGTGCCCTGGCAGAGCAGATTGTGTGTGGGTCCAGCACATTACTACCTGGGTTTCCTCTAACCATGGAGACTTTAAACAAACCTCTGCTTTTGTTAGTAACTTTGAGACACATGAGGAGTGAGCTCTGTCACAGCCCTGAAGCTGCACCACAGATGGACACGTCCATCTTGACCCTGTGACCAGAATCCATGTGCAAAACAGCACAGCAGCTCCTTCCCCCACTGAGCAAGTGGAAATAGAAGCAGCAAGGTGCCCGGAGGATTCGGGAACGATTAACAGGAAAGAAGACCAAAGGCAGGGTTTCTGAAACATCTCTAAATAGCAATCTGACCAACATAAAAACAGATGAGAAAAGAAAAGGGGAGAAAGAACAAAGGGAGGAAGGGAGGGAAGGAGCCATTCATTTTGAAAATTCAATGACATATTTCAGGTGCCATGAAATGTGAACACATTCATAAAAGATCAATCATGGATGAGTGACAGCTGCGTACCATTAATCTTAGGTCTATCACTAGGTTCCTTCTGCCTTCTCTATATCTAACTATCTTGACAGGAATCTTGATCTTCTGGCCCAAAACTCTTCCCCAAACCATACCAAGATGACACTGCTCAGGTTTTCAAGTCCCAAAGTCCGGTTATCTTCACCACTGTGGGAAAACAGGCACCCTGCAGGGCAGCAGACGGCCCTCAGCAGGACAGACACTTGGCCAAGCCCCAGGTGGCAGCGCAAAGGTCCCTGTCCAGTGAAACCCTGCATAGACTGGCCTGGAAAATACTGCAGGTTTGCATCCCCCCAAAGCTGACCCCCAAAGAAAAGGTCATTCAGAACTCTTCATGGGATTAGTGGAGCAGGGGAAGCATCTGGCATTTTAGCAAAAGCACACAGATCAGTGGGCCCTTATCAAACACTGCATAAAAGCTGTTATGCCTAAGAAGAGCCACCTTTCCTTCAGATTCTATATCACTGGGTTCATCTCAGGTTGATGTCCCTGGTTGCTCAGATGGTAAAGCATCTGCCTACAATTCGGGAGACCCAGGTTCGATCCTTGGGTTGGAACGATCCTCTAGGGAAGGAAATGGCAACCCACTTCAGTACTCTTGCCTGGAAAATCTCATGGACAGAGAAGTGTGGTAGGCTACAGTTCATGGGGTCACAAAGAGTCAGACACGGCTGACTTTTTTCACTTTCATTTTCATCTCAGGTACCACAAAAGAAAGTGAAAGTGAAAGTGAAGTCACTCAGTCGTGTCCAGCTCCTTTCGACCCCATGGACTGCAGCCTATCAGGCTTCTCCGTCCATGGGATTTTCCAGGCAAGAGTGATGGAGTGGATTGCCATTAAGGACAGTGAAAATCTAGTAAGTTAAAATGAGGTGTGGAAAGGTCACCAGAAAAACAGCAAAAAACAATAGCTTTCATCAGTAAATTATTTCCTCAGGGGATTAATTCTCAGTTTTGCAAATTTGCAATGTTTTTGAAATTGCAATTTTTTGTGCACGACGATTTAAAATAAAAGTGACCAAATCCTCCTGCCATTCTAGGTAACTGAGATTAAATTACCAGCAATTAACACTAAAACAAAGGTAAAGATATTTGGCTTACACAGAATTGGATATTTCTGAAGTTTAAAGGTGTAGAAGACTTCTCAATGTGAACTTCTCTGTTTCAACAAAGATATCCTGTTTTGTAGTACTAGATCCATGGAGTTTCTAATTACACCTACATAAGTCTTGGCAGCATGGTTACAGTTCAGTTTTGCCTTCTGAATCTAGGAATGTGAAAGATTTGTATATGCCACTGGTTATGAGTCGTCAATAACAAGTAATGAAAATTCCTATTTATCATTTCTAGGATCAACACCAGTTTGACAGCAGAATATGGTATTATTTCCTTGGCCCGAATTACTTTTGTAAAGAATCTGGAAAAATAAATCCCTCAGTCTACTCAGGAATGCTCTTTTCCCAATTAAAGTTTCAAAGACTACACATAACACTGAGTTTTACTTTTTCTATTAATATTTGCATTTTAATTTCAAAAGTCCCTGTCAATTTCATTTCTATAACCCAGTCCATTTATTTTCTCAAAATCTTAACTTCCTATCCCAAGAATCCTTTTAATATTTAATTTTTTACCTTGTTCAGTTATTGAAAAACATCTCAAAGTTTCTTTATCTATTACTTTACTTGAGTTGATTTTTCTTTTTTTAAATTTATTTATTTTTTAGTTAAAGGATAATTATAGAATTTTGTTGGTTTCTTCCAAACATCAACATGAATCAGCCATAGGTATACATACAGGGTCTCTGTAACAACCTAGAGGGCTGGGGTGGGGTGGGGATGCAGATGAGAGGGAGGTTCAAGAGGCAGGGGACATTTATATACCTATGGTTGATTTTTTTTTCTTTCGTCTGTGAAATTATCCATTTGGTGATCATATAAGTAATATGCAAAAAGTTCTTCTTTCAATTATAAAAGCAAATCTGACTCAAGATCATTAAGAAAAGTATTTGCAAATCAACAATTGTTTATTTCAGAATATAATCAAGTGCCACAGGCTAGATTAAAAGCTTAAGAATAGGGATTCCACCCCCTCCCCCCATTTAAAATAATAAAGGTAATCAAACCTTCCTGCCAATCTAGGTGGTTGTGAAATTTAATTACCAGCAGTTATCATTAAAACAAAGGCAAAGCAATTTCTTTTACACATAACTGAATGTCGCAGAAGCAAATTTCTAAAGAGTTCTCAGAAAATGCATTTAAAAATTAATTTTAACCTGATTATTTCATCTGTTGTGTCCCAGCTGGTAATGTAGAATAAATGAGATGCTTAGGCGATGTGGTCCATCAATAGCAAGTAAGAACACATTTACAGGAAAGTCAGATAACATTAAGCTTAATACTGAGTAAACTGTAAACTGTAAATTGTAACTGTAAATTGTGTGAAGATTTTTACTCTTCACACAAATCCATCCAAACGTAAACATCCCACAGCTATTCCTCTAAGAGAAGTTTACCCATGGTATTCTATTCGAGTTCACCTCTCCATGTGCTGGAGACTATAGAATCAACTGTTCCCTTCTTAGTTCTCAATTGCTCAAATACATCCTGAGATGTGGAGAGCTGTACCATCAAACCCACTGCTACCTGAACAGAAAGAAATCCTCCCACAGCAGCAGCCTTGAGTGATCTGGCAGATCCATGATTGAGGCTGTTGATGGGCCTATAAACATAACTGTCCAGAGAAGAGGAACTACCCAAAAAAACAGATGAATAGCCCTAAGAAGTTGAAAATTACGCTATGAACTTCCCTATCTCCAGGCCTTTGCCTAAGATCATCCCTCTCCCTAAAATGCCTTTCCTGCTCTCTGTTTTCTGAAAACATTCCACTCATCCTTCAAGGCCCAAGTTATAAGTCACCCCTACTGACCCCTCACAACTGAGGTCATCTGTCTCCTCCCTGTACTGTCCTCCCCATAACTCATTTTCTCAAAATAGAATATAGATTGTTGCTTGTCCATCTCTGCTGCTGGATGGGGAGGGAAAGGGTCTTGATTCATCTTCCTATTCCGAACACTTGGAATTATGCCTGAAGCCTAAAGAAACTTAATAAATGCTGTTTAATGGAGCTCAAACCTCAAGACCAAATCTAACATGCAATGCAAGAGGCAGATTTGATGTTGGACTTACTCCTGTACCTAAAGTCTGAGCCAGTGAAAGCTTTTTATTTTTTCCTTCCTCCAAGGAACAAACTTTATTCACACTGAGCATTCATTAAGTGCCACACCCTATGCTAAACGCTCTATACACATTACCTCATTTCATCTCCATGACATTCTTATGAAATAGTTCCTATTATTAGCATTAGATGAGGAAACTGAGGCTTGGAGAAGTTAAATAACACACCCCAACTTATCCACTGGTGGAGCCAAACTCAAGGACAATATCACAAAGCTTCAAAGCTAGAGGAATATGTGTGTTAGTCGCTTAGTAGGGTCCGAATCTTTGAGACTCCATACACCATAGTCTGCCTGGCTCCTCTGTCCATGGAATTCTCCAGGCAAGAATACTGGAGTGGGCTTCCATTTCCTTCTCCAGGAGATCTTCGTGACAAAGGACTGAACCTGGGTCTCCTGCATAGCAGGCAGATTTTCTACCATCTGAGCCACCAGGGAAGCTCTAAAGAATCCTTAAATTATTTTCCTCACTTAACCTCCTTGAAGCTGAGGCTGAGGCCAACCTGAGGTCTGGCACATAGTAGGTCCACCCACTATAGAAAAAACAGTGATTAATAGACTGATGAAGTGCCCTCTATTCTCAGACTCTGACCTTTGCCTGAGAACCCAGCTGCCGTCACAAACAAGCTCTATTCTTTCCTACTCAACACTTCTCACAGGTGTGAATTGCTTGTGTTTTCTGAATTATTCATGATCCACATGGTGGTAAGTGTGCTTAAAAAGAGAATTCTGGTTCTCATATTTTTCAAGACACATACCTGATTAATTGGTGAATTAGCCAATATAAGTTCATGGGCTAGGTTGATTCATGTTAAACAACATATCCCCGCCCACTTTTTGAATCTCAGCTTTCCTGTTATCTCTCAGTTTTCATTAGGATTTAAAACAGTGGTAACTAAAGCAAAAAATATAATAGAACCTTCACACACATCTCTATCCTATCTACAAGGCAATTAACATCATTTAAAGCTTATACTCTGCTGCTTCAAACCCATGTATTCTTCCTGAGGCTGAGTTAGATTTTTCAATAAGGCTCCTTAAGCTTAAGGAGATATTTCATCAAGATCTGAAAATTCAGGTGCCACAGCACCTGTAATTCATACACCAGTAAAGCATATGATAATACTGCCTTATTGTCCTTTCTCTTGTCTTCTTTCCCTTCATTACCCCTCTCCCACCAGTTCATCTTGTGGGCCATTTTCAAAGAGGGGTAACCATATGTTAACCATAAGCCAACATCACTGTATTTTAAATTCAATGTTAGTCAACCAAAATGAATTGAAAAGCAGCATCAGTGGTTTGAGGGTACTAAAAATAAGCTGTAGCATTTGCTGAGTTCTCAGAATTAAAACCACAGGCGGTCGGTCAACTTGTTGCTGCTCTTAATAAGATATGACTGTTCTGCCTCACTGGCTGCTACTACCAGAAACTTCGACTACCTTGTACACGTAACAACACTGTGCTTTTTATCAGTTGGTAATGATCAAGAAAGGAAGTGCTATTTCATTGGAACTAAAACCTGCCAAGAAAGATAATAGATGACTTTCAAGTAATCACCTTGTTCCATGTCACAACTGCACCTTAGGCAAATCACCCTGCATTTATGATTTAATTAGTCACACATCTAGAGATAGGGTTCCTTAATGCCTGGCTTGCTGTCCAATGCTTCCAACAGAATGTTTCTTTCTCTGAGTTTAATTTTTGGAGTAATAATTTAAAGCGGACACACAATAGAAATTAATACAATATTGACATATTGAGCATTTCCATTAGGACTTCAAGACCTTCTTGACCCCTGAATACTGTAAACTACAGTAAATGTCTTGTCAGCTATCCCTTTAGGGTTTGTTATTAAAGTTTCCAATGACCAGAGCGGTAGAAGCATTCTACCTAATGCATCACCCTGATTAGAAACCTGTCATGTTCAGAATCCAGAGGGTCTGCTGCTATTGATTCCTACTCCTTCAGATTCATTAGCGATTTCTTCTCTTCAATTAGATCCGCTGATCACCATAGAAAAGCTGAAAGAAGCCCTTCCTTTGCTCAGCCACACTTGAAAGAAAAAAAAATGTATGCCGGGAAAGTAAAATTACCAAATGTATTCTAAGAGGCCACAGAGGAAAATCGCACACACACATACACACGCACACTTGAAACTGGGCAAGTGGTCAGAGGCTGGACTTGACCGCCGGTCCCTAACTTCAATCAGAACCAGAATGACAGAATCCCTGTATTATCCCTATCTCAAGCCCATACACCAAGTGTGCGTCTACACGGAGCTAATTTCTGAAACAAACAAAGAAAACGAAGTATGCGAAGAGCGAGGGTTTGCTCCCCCTTGCCTTGAATCTGGGCATCCAGTGGAATGGGCACCGCACAGGCAGAGGGTCGGGGCGCCCAGCGGCACCCTCAGCTTCCCCGACCCGCCAGCCCTGGTTCAGCGGCGCTAGAAAGTGCGAGCCCGCCCTGCTCGCCCCGCTTCTTGCCTGCTGCTCCACAAATCCCCAACACCCCTACTTCTGCACACCAAGGGCGCCCCCGCTCTCCCACCTCTGCGCTGTCAGACTCCAGGCGCAGAGGTGCAGTGGGCGCCCAAGGGTGCCGGCCAGCCAAACAAGTGTCACAGCGGCCGGCTGCCCTCACTCCGGGAGAGCGGGCAGGACGGCCACAGGTAGGCTCTCCATCCCAGAGTGCGGGGCGCGGGCAGGCGGCGAGAGACCCAGCGGGGCAGCCGCTCCCGATGGGCTGAAACTCACCGGAGGACACCGAGGAGCCGGACAGGCTGGAGTTGCTGGACGCTGCCATCTCCGTGCGCCCCGCGCGACGCTTCTCGCTCAGCCCCGGAGCGGACGCCGCCGCCGCTGCCCTGGCCCGGCCGCTCGCAGCCTCCGCGGCCCCAGCCCATGGCAAAGTCCGGGGGACGCGCAGAAAGCACCAGCCTCCGGACTCTGCCTGCACTTCCTGCTCCGCCAGATGACGCGCTGCTGCCGCCGCTATTTATTTGTGGTTTCCGTCCCTCTCGGCGCCTTTGCACGCTGTTCTCCGGGTGTCGGGGGTAGGTGGGAGCAGAGGGAAGCCGAGGGGCGGCCGGAGCGGACGAATCGTGCCTCCAGCCCAGCCCCAGCTGCGGTCCGCGCTCCCCAGCGCGCGGCCGGGACCCGGGCTCCCGGGCGGCCCTCAGTCCCTCCACCAGCTCCGCGCACCCTCCCCGCGGGCTCCCGCCTCCCCGGCGGCACTTCAAGCTGCCCGGGCAAAGGCAGCGGGAGACAGACAGACAGAGCGACCTCCCCCTTCTCCCTCCGCCCCAACTCCTCTCTCGCGCACACAAAGGAAGGAGAGGAGACGCGGGAGCTCCGGGGCTGGCTCAGCGGCTGCGAGCTTGACAGCTCCTGCGACGGGGGCTGGAGGAGGCGGCTATGGACTGCTGGGCGGGGGGAACACTGGCCCGGGGAGCCGGACCCAGAGGTACCAGAGAGGCCGCAGGGGGCCGCGGGGCGAGCGTGGCGGCCGTGCGCAGCGCTGCTCCAAGGGTTTGAGGGCGCCCCGAGTGGGGCGTGGGGGGAAGGTGGTGAGTCGCGGCGCCCCCGGCCAGACTAAGGAGCAGCGAGACAGCCCGGGTGGGATGCAGAGAATGAAGGCGGGGTCACTAAGGACACGATGCTAGGCAGAAGGGAGCCCGGGATGCCAGAGAGGCTGTGGAGCGCTCCTTCCACTCCCCCCGAAATTGTCCTTTGTTGCTCTGGAGCCGAGGATCCTTGCCCTGCAAGAAGGTGCGTTTCCTAAAAGACCCTCAATACACTCCGCAAGCCAGTCGGGCTGCACTTAAGGACCCCAGCCACCGGACTGCTCGACAGGACCACTGGGCTTTTGAGATGGGCCTTCAAAGAAATAGAGACGTTCCAGATAATGTCATCAGGCCCACACAAAGCCAGCAGTCAAACAGAAAGGTTCTCAGCCTATGTCTTGCAAAGGATCCTCACAAAAGACCTAAGACTTGGCAGCAGGTCCAACTGTGGGCTAAGCAACTGCTTAGGTGTGTGAGAGACAGAGGCTCCGGCACAAGGTGTGTACCTTACCCCTGTGTTTAAACCTAAATTAATTTCACTGGGAGGAAATATCATGCCGACTTTTTAAAGTATATTTCACGCTCCCAGCAGGGCAATCAGTTCTTTCATTCCTGAAGCCACAGAAAACTGTGAAATTTGAACAGAAATTGTTAGATCAAAGGAAAAAGCAAACATTAAAGGGATGAAAGTACTCTCATTATGTAGCAAAGTGGAAAGTGTTCACATTGGAGTGGTTCAATTTTTAAAAACACGGTTAAAAGGACATAGTCAATTTAAAAATCATAAGGAGTGACACAGGAACAGCAGCCAATCCTAGGGGGTCCACCTCAACCAAGCACCTAACACACGGTGAATAAATGTTGAATAATCACAATATGCACCCATGTAACATTTTCTAGTTGATTTAAACTATTTTGTTAAATGCCCTCCAGTATACCATCCCAGTGTATGTTCCCAATAGGGCTCAGTTTTTTTCTTACGGACTTCCCTCATGGCTCAGACAGTAAAGAATCTGCCCACCATGTGGGAGACCCAGGTTCAGTCCCTGGGTAGGGAAGATCCCCTGGAGAAGGAAATGGCAACCCACTCCAGTATTCTTGCCTGGAGAATCCCATGGACAAAGGATCCTGGTAGGTTACAGTCCATGAGGTCACAAAGAGTTGGACACAGCTGAGCAACTAATGCTAACAGAATACCATCCCAGTGACATTCCCATTAAGGCAGCTTGCTGAATAGTTGACAGCTCTTGAGCACTCTCCACTCACACAGGACTATGTCTTCCTGACCCTCACCTACATGGTACTTGAAACATCCCTGTCTGGTATAAGACCCAAGCACCCCTCTCCCTCTCCTCTTCCATTTTTCTTTTTTGTATGATGCAACCTTGATGCAGTTTACTGTGGTGCCCTTCAAAGACATATGGCCCATCAAAACCTTGACCACTCTATCAGAATGTAACTTCCAGTTATTTTTTCCAGAGTTCTTCTGATCAAAGGCATCATCTTCCTCTCTGACTAGTGATCTGTGTATCCCTCCAGATCTTTAGCTGATGGACTGTCTAACTTGGCTATGTCACCTAAGTAGGGTTGTCTCTCTCTGGGCTTGGAAGGAGACAACACCTGGACTCAAACTCTGGTTCTGCCACTTATTAGCTATGTGACCTCAAGCAAATGACTCACATTCATTGAGCTTCAGTTTCTCTACCTGCAACCATACTCCTGATAACTAGGGTGTTGTGAAGATTAAATGAGATATACAAAGCCACAGTACCTGGCCAATAGTCTGTGCTCTGTAAGTGACAGTAAATTGTTTACTTAAGAGATGGAATGTATGATTTGAACAACTTTCACTTTCTCCACTGAATCTGGAGATAACTGAGGGAACTAATCAGTAGTGGCTTATTCTACCAGGGGAAATGCTCATCTTTGGCCCAAGGTTTGTATCTTTCTTGTCCCACACTGAACAACATGCAACAGGTTTCATGACTCAGAAGTCTCACAAAAGGATATCAGATTCTATTTCTGCAGTTGGGATGATAGCATTTACACTCAAAGAGGTTTACAGTCCTTAGTTGGAGAAAGTCAACCACGATTCTGTGAAGTAGGTCATTTTTCTTACTCCCAGTTGACAGGTGAAGGGAGAACAGGACACCTGTTGTGAAGGCATCAACCCCAGGGCTCCACCCTGTGCTGCACAAACGTAGTCTAAGATGGAGAATAGCTTTGTCCACTGGGTCCAGGAGTCAGACGAATACAAGACCAACATACATGCTTGCTGGGTAGAAATGGGATGACTGGGGAGGCTTAGCTTTATGGTAGGAGATGGATGGAAATTCTGAAATATATTATTTTGAAGAACAAAAGGAAAGCTCTAAATTTAGAACTAAAGTCTGAAAGACGATCAATAACTTGGATTGTTAAAAGAGCCAACGGAGAAAACTCGGCAGGCACGATCACTATTGTTTTTCTTAGATTCAGAGGCTAATGGCTTGCTGCTACTTGTAAAAATGTTTAATATCAATAAATTAGCAGCAAGTTGCTGAAACAACTTGCCAACCCCCTCCTCAATAGGCCCAGGAACCTGTCTGTGAACCTTCCAAAGCATTTCTCTAAGTGAAACCATCATTCGTCTGTGTATTTTATTCACTCACATATGGCACTATTTCTAGGTAATGCCTGTTTGCTGGTAAAGAGGGAATATTGATGAAACATCCCTGTCTGGTATAAGACCCAAGCACCCCTCTCTCTCTCCTCTTCCATTTTTCTTTTTTGTATGATGCAACCTTGATGCAGTTTACTGTGGTGCCCTTCAAAGACATATGGCCCATCAAAACCTTGACCACTCTATCAGAATGTAACTTCCAGTTATTTTTTCCAGAGTTCTTCTGATCAAAGGCATCATCTTCCTCTCTGACTGTGATCTGTGTATCCCTCCAGATCTTTAGCTGATGGACTGTCTAACTTGGCTATGTCACCTAAGTAGGGTTGTCTCTCTCTGGGCTTGGAAGGAGACAACACCTGGACTCAAACTCTGGTTCTGCCACTTATTAGCTATGTGACCTCAAGCAAATGACTCACATTCATTGAGCTTCAGTTTCTCTACCTGCAACCATACTCCTGATAACTAGGGTGTTGTGAAGATTAAATGAGATATACAAAGCCACAGTACCTGGCCAATAGTCTGTGCTCTGTAAGTGACAGTAAATTGTTTACTTAAGAGATGGAATGTATGATTTGAACAACTTTCACTTTCTCCACTGAATCTGGAGATAACTGAGGGAACTAATCAGTAGTGGCTTATTCTACCAGGGGAAATGCTCATCTTTGGCCCAAGGTTTGTATCTTTCTTGTCCCACACTGAACAACATGCAACAGGTTTCATGACTCAGAAGTCTCACAAAAGGATATCAGATTCTATTTCTGCAGTTGGGATGATAGCATTTACACTCAAAGAGGTTTACAGTCCTTAGTTGGAGAAAGTCAACCACGATTCTGTGAAGTAGGTCATTTTTCTTACTCCCAGTTGACAGGTGAAGGGAGAACAGGACACCTGTTGTGAAGGCATCAACCCCAGGGCTCCACCCTGTGCTGCACAAACGTAGTCTAAGATGGAGAATAGCTTTGTCCACTGGGTCCAGGAGTCAGACGAATACAAGACCAACATACATGCTTGCTGGGTAGAAATGGGATGACTGGGGAGGCTTAGCTTTATGGTAGGAGATGGATGGAAATTCTGAAATATATTATTTTGAAGAACAAAAGGAAAGCTCTAAATTTAGAACTAAAGTCTGAAAGACGATCAATAACTTGGATTGTTAAAAGAGCCAACGGAGAAAACTCGGCAGGCACGATCACTTTGTTTTTCTTAGATTCAGAGGCTAATGGCTTGCTGCTACTTGTAAAAATGTTTAATATCAATAAATTAGCAGCAGGTTGCTAAACAACTTGCCAACCCCCTCCTCAACAGGCCCAGGAACCTGTCTGTGAACCTTCCAAAGCATTTCTCTAAGTGAAACCATCATTCGTCTGTGTATTTTATTCACTCACATATGGCACTATTTCTAGGTAATGCCTGTTTGCTGGTAAAGAGGGAATATTGGTGCTGCAAAGATCTTAAGTCTGTTTGACAAGCGGGAGTTTTTCAAGACATGTCTACCTTCTTCAAATTGTAAAATACGTATGGGATGAAAGGAGTCTTGTCGATAATGTGGTCTATTACCATTTTGTTTTAACTTCACTTACATGCTTAGTTTAGCATGTAAAGCCTTCCCACTTTCCCTTTCCAAACACATTTCCCATTGTCCCCTTCACAAACATAACCCCACCACATCACACTCTGTACCACTTGGGGCTGCCAGCACTGGCCTTTTCCCATCCCTCCCTGCGGGACGTCCTACATACCCTGAAGGTTCAAGAAGAATGTTTATTCTTGGGGAATCATCCCTGATTCTCATGCCGGAAACCAGCTCTCCTTCTGCTGAATTCCTATAGTCTTTTCTCTCTACCTCTCAAGTGGCAGATGCTCTGTCTTGCCTTGGTCACAATTGTGGAATATATTTGATCTCCCTACTTTATTAAAAGGCTTCCTAGGGGATAGGTTTCTTTTCTGGCTGGCCTTTGCATTCTTTACCATGTTTGACACACAATAGGTGTTCAGTGGATATTTGTTGAATATGGAAGTAAACCGAGGAACAAGTGGTTCTCCTGGACAGCAATTAATTTTCATATCAGCAGCTGTGACCACTGAGTAACAAGGTGATGAGTGATGCATCTGGAGCACACGCACACAAAATCCTGATGAACGTGTAAGGACACACTTTTGCTGTGAACAAGAGAAACTAAAATGGTGAAAACGAACAAATTTTGATGGAGCAAATGTTTGCATCCCTGCCCCCACTCCCATCACAGCTGTTACAACTCGTGTAATTTATTGTTTACAGAGTAGCTCTTATGTTACTTTGTTTATTTTTGCTTTACTGTTCATTCCTTTGAAGTTGAAAAGCAGACATGAAAACACCACAGGGTGAATGTAGCTGCCTTGGCTGGGGCTGGGCTCCCATATTTCAGGCACTCCGGGGTGTTTGTGAAGGTCATTCCTTTTCTCTGTGATAAGCCTAGAATGAAATATTCTTGACTTCCAAGATTAATCCAGTGGCCAGCATCCACTGGATAACAGTGGAGCTATTTGTCAACTAGCTTTAAATATTTTATGGCAAATATGCTACACAGGAAATGGGTCCTTTTGCCATCAATTTCTCAACATAGAGATACTCTTTGTTGTAGTGAGAAGGATTTCCCTTTGTAGTTTAAACTGTGTTTCTAATACAAAGATGCGTAATCCTGTTAAAGAGAAAACACTGGCTCCTCTGGGGTAATGTCAAGTGTAACTAGTGACAGACGCTGAGAAACAGTGCATTTCCTCCAAAGAAGTGCGCCGGCAGCCCAAGGTGGATAACTGAGCAGCCGGCTCAGACGCCGCAGGTAGCAGCCCAGCCTCTGAACAAAAGGAGTCCACACCTGGGGTGCAGACAAAGGAGGCCGCCTCGGCTACCCAATTCCCAGTTCACACTGCCTGCTGCGGGAGACCCCTAGTGGCCACACGCCGCAAGCACAGGTGTTCCTGACTCCTGAAATGCGGAGGGATTCAGGGGCATCACTCTAAGCTTCCCTGTTGGAGGCATAATTTGGGAGTACCAAATACACGTATGGCACGGCTGTCAGCTACAACCTCTTTGACCTGAGGGAGACAAAGGGAGGAAAAGAGAAAGACTGAGAGAGAGGTACTGAGAGAGAAATTGAGAAATGACTTTTCTTACTATCTAAAGGGAAAAAAAAATGAGTTCAGAAACTCAGTGATAGAGTTCCAAAATTTGTTGAATATGCTTTCCTCTGCAGATCACCTCTCTGGTTTTGTTCCCTGACGTTTAAGATATCAAAAATCTTTTCTACCCTCACTGTCCGAAGAGAAATCTAGTGTAACTAAACTGGAGAGAGTTGTAAGCCTGCTCTGGGTAAACGTGTGTAAGGAGTTTGTTTTTCGTGTCTTCTGGGGTAAGTTTGGCTTGATGCTCTTTCACTGTCAAAATCTGCTTTCACAAAAGTATCCTATGGATTTGTTCTCTGCTAACTGTCCATTCATTTGTGCCTTCATTATTTTACTCAGTGATGTTTACTAAGCACTCACTGTGTGTCTGGGAGTATGTTAGGCCCCAGGAAGAAAGATAAGAGGAAAACTACATTCTTGCCCTGGGGTATGCTATAGTGTGGCACCTCCACTCCTCCCTGGAACGTTAACATTTTAGCTGGGGCAAGGTTTTTTCGTTGTGGTGTTTTTAAATACTGTACTCTAAATGTTCTGTACCCTCACCTTCCAGAAAAGTTCCCAATGGATATTTTCATTTCATTCCCTGTGGCAGCTACAGATGGAACAATCTTTTTTTTTTTTTAAAGGAGGGAGGGTAAGTGAGCATTGGAAGAAAGCTAATAGATACAATATCTGGCAATTTTCTGATATTAAAAAAAAACATATTTAGCCTTTTGCAATATTCCAGATTTTTTGTAAAATGAGGTATGCAATGATTCTGGAAAAGTTTAATGTGTATCTGTGGAGTCAGACCAACCTGAATTTCAGTCCTAATTGGCATTTATTAACTGTGAGACCTTCAGCAAGTTACTTCTTAAGCTCCTGATTTTTAAAAATGGGGTGAACAATTTTGTGAAGCCCAAACAGAACAACAGATATACCGCAGCGTCTACCACACAGAAGCCCAGTGAGGAGTTCTGGGTGTCTGTTCCCCAGAGCAAGATGCAGCCTGCTGCCTCTCCAGAGCCGTCTGGGAGAAGAAGGTCTGAAGGTCGTTTCCAGCTCCGCCTTCGTTCAGTCACCTGTGTGAGATTACAGTGAGACGGGTGAGAGAGGCCTGGGCTCTGGAGACTGATCTGGGTTCAAATCCTGGTTCTGCTGTGTCTCATGTGGTAATGCTGGACAAGGAGCTTAATTCTATTCTCATTTTTATGTAAAAGGCACTGATGTTAGTGTATGCAGCATATTTTAGTACTCAATAATATTAACGTCCAGCAGGGTTTTACCCGTAGTCATTTCTGGAGACAGTGATTTTGTTGAAAGGAGTGTGTTTCAGAATCTTCAGAGAGTGGCATGTGTAATATTAAACTGTTTACTCAAGTTTTTTTTTTTCTTCCTGTCTTTCTCTCTCTCTCTCATACACACACACACTCATATACACACATACCCTACACAAGATAGCAATGCCTCATATTGAGACATTTTCCCACAGCCTCTCTGGATAAGAATCCTGGTAGAATTTGAAAGTAGGGTTCAGTGTAAGAAGGTAGACAGACTACTTTTCTAACAAAACCTGGCCCCTATAAGAAAAAGGAGAGAAAACTAACATTATTACTGCTAGTGCTGCTACGTTTATTACCACTCAGAGCAATCCCTGCCACTGGCGATGCAGAAAAATCACCTTCCACTCAATAATCCTTTACTGTGTGCCAAGCCCGTGCTGTACACGTTGCTCTATATTCACAACAATCCTGAAGTGAAAATTCTGAGCTCCCTTTTCCATCTGGGGAAACTGAGGCCCAAAAGCTATGTCACAGCTTAATCAAGACGAACAGTGACCCTAGTAATAGGTAGTATCATCTCCTCTTTATCTGGTTAAGAAAACCTAAAGTTAGAGAGGGTACATCGTTTATCATGCGTATATGCATCAATTTGAACCCAGCTTTGGCTGATTCTTTTCACAATACATGAAAATTCTTTTCAAACACATAGTTTTTGTTTGAAGAGTCTTTCTGCTTTTTTTTTTTCCGGTAAACATTTTCCAGTTCAAGCCTTTGTGTAGGTAAGAAAGGAAGTCTTTAAAATACATTTTCTTTGCTTTACTCACTCGTGTATCCCTATTTGAACGTTGATAGTCCCATTGTCCTTGCCTTTGCAAAGGCTGGGTTCTATACAACTCACAGGGTGACCTTGTGATCTGACTCCAAGGGTCTGGGCAGGGACAGGCATTGTGTCAGGGATATGAAAGCATTCACCCACGTGGGGGGATTTCAAGGGACTATGAGTGCTCCTGACCAGAAACTCCACTGCATCCCAGCTTTCAGATGCTAGAAGTCTCATGATTAGAACTTTTAATAGTTTTTTTTTCAATAAGAAAATGTTAACTCAAGTATAGTTAATCTACAATTGTGTGTTAGCTTCAGGTAAGGACTTTCACAATCTGACTTAATCAAACAGTGCTGTGAATACCTATTAAAATTCAGTCACTTTGGGGGGACCTAAGACATTAAAACAGAACCATTTTCACTTGAGTGAGCTTCCCCTGCACCCCCAAGCTGATTTTAATACCCAGGGATTTTATACCAATTTTAATTGATTTTAATACCAATACATAGGATGGGGCTGTGCAACACTGAAGATGTCTACAGCTTACCTGGGAGTCTCATTAAAATGCAGATTCAGATTCAGCAGGTATGGGTGGGCTCCGATTCTGTATGTCTAACAAGCTCCCAGGTGATGCAGATGGTACATCAGCACACCTTGAGTAACAGGATCCTAAGGTGATGGCTTGCAACTCTAGCTGAATATCAGAGTCACCTAGAAAGCTTTCAGAAATCCCCAACTTGCACCCCAGGACAGTCAAACTGTAAATCTCTGTGGGTGGGAACCAAACATTAGTACTCTTTTATAAGTCTTTAGTGATTCCAATGTACTGCTAAACCAGTTATGGGAAAGATGAGATTTTTAGAAAAGATATCATATTGTCAAAGGAATCAGTTGGGAGTGGCAAGGGCAAATATTGCTTTAATGATACTTTGAGGACTATCTCTGGTCCCAAAAGAAGAAGAGAGAATCAAGTTCTTGTCAAGACCTTTAATAAAACCATGTGACCCCAGCAATTGTGGTGAAAGAAAACAGAATATGATCTAATATTAGGATAAAATTTCCTCAATCAACATGAGGGCAGTTCTTCTTCAAATTTTAGTTCATGTTGTGATTTTTAAAATATACTTCTCAATGAATAAACATCGGCAATATGCTCTTACCTTAGAGCCACTCCCACAAGGGCCACCAGCTGTCAGGGAGGCAGATGTTTGCCAGCAAATCCACTCTATCATTTCTCAATCAGAAAGAAGATTAGAGATGGGATTTTCAGCTCAGATGGGGCTAAAGGGTGATGTTTATGCCAGAGAAATACTTCAAGCCACAGCTAGAAAAATTGCTTTGGGTAAAAATATAACCCCTCAACTTCCTATGTGCTATGAATATATGAAATGAAATCCTCCACTTGGACAGAAAGAGGTAGTATCATAGGTGAATGAACCTGACTTCCAGTTCTTATGTGGCAACAGCAGAGAGGCAGAAAGTATTTTAGCTAACTCTTATACCCAAAGAATTTATCCTCACTGAGGTACACTCCCATTTCTCAGGGTTGAAACTGAAAAGGTGACAAGGTAAACCAAAATGTTTACAACAGTTAGTTGAGGTATGATGGTTAATTTCATATGTCAACTTGACTCATGCGATGCCCAGACATTTGGTCAAAAATTATTCTGGGTGTTTCTGTGAGGCTGTTTTTAGATGAAATTAACATTTAAAACACTGGATTGAGTAAAGCAGGTTGTCCTCCCTAGTGTGGATGGGCCCTATCTAATCAGCTGAAGGCCTGAATAGAACAAAAGGTTGATTCTTCTTTAAGTAACAGAGAATTTGTCCCCAGAGCCGCAGCTCTTTCTGGGTCTGAAGCCTGACAGTCTTCGGACTAGAAATAAACCATCAACTCTCCTGGGTCTCCAGTGTGCTCACTGAAGATCTGGAACTACCAAGCTCCATATATAAAGGAATTGGCTTGGCATAAATATATATTTGTATTTACTTATGTTTTCTATGAATTCTGTTTGTCTGGAGAACTTTGACTAATAATCCACAAGGGCAATTTTTTTACCTTTTGTATTTCTCCAGATTTCCAAATGTTTCTATAATGAGATTGTATAATCATTGATTTTTAAATTGCAGGCTATTAAATGGACATCTGGAAGGATTATAGCCTCTTACATCACAAGGGTCTATACTTCAGAGCAGTGCTGCTTCTCAGACTTTAGAGTCTATGAACATTACCTGCAGAGCTGTTAAAACTGGGCCCCATCTCAGAAATTCTGATTCAGGAGGTCTGGGCAGGGAGGAGGGGCTGAGTGTCTGCCTCTCTCACAAGCTCCTGGGAGATGCTATTCCATGGAGCCTGGTCTGAGTGACGAGGACTACGATCACTGTAGTAATGATCACACACAGCACCTTCTGGGAAACCGTCCTTTAATCTCCACTTCCTGTGTTTATACCACTGTTTCAGCCATTAAAAAATTCTACCGTGATTTGCAGTTTTCTTTCTACCTGGCACGCTCATGTGATGGGAAGATTCTGGAGGGCAGCAATGATATTTAGCCATTTTCTCATCTCTCTTCCCCAATCCAAGAACCTTTCTTATAACAGAATTTGAAAAATGTTTATAAAATCCAACTGAAATTGGAAATTTGAGAAATGTTTGTAAAATCCAACTGACTTGATTGAAAATCTTTGTTCTGGTTTCCCAAGCCATTTAAAGGAGGCAGGCTGTTCTGATTTTCCACACAAAAGGGCAGGAGCAAAATGAACATAATTATATGCTGTCTGATATTCTCTTCTGTCCTGTCCAAAGAATTTACTCTTCTATAAGCCTAGCTCTAATTCTTTTGGGGACAGTTATATCAAGAACCTTAATGTTTCATAACCTCTTTTGGCGTTAAAGCCTTTTCTATTGAACACTAATGATGTTGGGGGACACAGAATTTACTCAGATTGTATTTCTAGACATGTGAGTGTATGGAACTGTATAAACAAAATGAGTAAAGGTTGAACTGACTTTTTCAATTTTGATCCAAATGTGTAATACTGGGTAAAGATATCCTAGGATTATACATGAGTAGATACACAGATGATACCACCCTGATGGTAGAAAGAGAAGAAGAAATAAAGAGCCTCTTTATGAAAGTGAAAGAGGAGAGTGAAAAAGTTGGCTTAAAATTCAACATTCAGAAAACGAAGATCATGGCATCCTGTCCCATCACTTCATGACAAATAGATGGGGAAACAGTAGAAACAGTGACAAACTTTATTTTGGGGGCTCCAAAATCACTACAGATGGTGACTACAGCCATGAAATTAAAAGACACTTGTTCCTTGGAAGAAAAGCATGACCAACCTAGACACCATATTAAAAAGCAGAGATATTACTTTGCCAACAAAGGTTTGTCTAGTCAAAGCTATGGTTTTTCTAGTAATCATGTATGGATATGAGAGTTGGTCTATAAAGAAAGCTGAGCGATAAAGAATTGATAATTTTAACTGTGGTATTGGAGAAGACTCTTGAGAGTCCCTTGGACTGCAAGAAGATCCAACCAGTCACAGTCCTGAATATTCATTGGAAGGACTGATGCTGAAGCTGAAACTCCAATATTTGGGCCTCCTGATGCAAAGAACTGACTCCTTGGAAAAGACCCTGATGCTGGAAAAGATTGAAGGCAGGAGGAAGGGGGACGACAGAGGATGAGATGGTTGGATGGGATCACGACTCAATGAACATGAATTTGAGCAAGCTCCAGGAGTTGACAATGGACAGGGAAGCCTTGGTGAGCTGCAGTCCATGGAGTCGTAAAAAGTCAGACATGACTGAATGACTGAACTGACTGATACATGAGTAATATTGACTGAACTTGCAAGTAGCTGAATATGATGATCTGGCAAGACTCAGGGAGAAATCTGAACAAAACTGCAACTTTATACATCTTCATTTTGATCTGAGTCTTCATTTCCCCATTTGACTATACTCTGTGTGTCATACTACAATGACTAGCTTTTGTCTCTTAAAGCAGTTTGTGATCTCATTTTATTATTATTAGACAGAATACTATAAGCTCATACAATTCTTTTAAGGCATTCAGAATAGAAATCCTCTACCACCTCTAACCTCCCTCTGCCCTCCTATTTTTCTAGCTCTATCATTACCTTCTCTTCTGCAGAGCATCCTGTTAGCCCCAGAATAGAAGTTCAGCTCATTTGCATATGCATTTGCATGTCTTCATTAAGAAGAAGACGGCAAAGTGATTAATGAGCGTTATTTCTCATTTTGTAAAAGAAGTATGTTTATGTTTTTTACAGTCTGCATTCAAAGCACCAAAAAAAATAGTTATAAGTTAGCTAAACATCAAGTCATTTACAGCATTTGTTATTTAAAATGTTTTTCTTATAAAGCAATCATGCTAACTGTAGATGTGTTAGAAGTGAAAAAAGATATCAAAGAAAAGACAAATTGTCCATATTTCCAACAGCATGAATAAGTATGTTAATACTTTTGTTGTATTTTTCTTCCTTTGGAGATTAGCAGTTTAGCGGTCTTCTCTCTGCAGTTTATGTAGGAATATGAATATACATGTATAAAATGTTCTTTAGGACATTTATCAAAAATGGCTATCTCTTTGTATGTTGAAATTATTATGACTATTTTAATTTTCTATATCATGTCATTCAAAGTGATTATATTTTACTTTGATATCAGAAACAATAAGAATGCACCTTTTGTTTTGGAATAAAGGTGTACGAATATCCTTCATGTCATTACATAGCCAATGTGATTTTTAATGGCTATCTAAAATTCCATTGAATGAGTCTACAATAACCTAATTCATCATTCCTCTATTGATGAAAATTTAGATTATTTCTCAGACTTTGCATTTTGTAAATTATAGTGGCATAAAAATCCTTGGACATAAATCTGTTGGTAACTTTCTTGTTTATTTTCTTAAGTCTGGTTGCTGTAAGTTGAGCATGTTAATGGTGGGGCCCCAGAGGCATGACTCTAGAGGGCACCAGACACAGTGTGTTCTATATAAATAGTGCAAATTCAGACCACAATGTGAATTGAGTCTGTTGGAGGAGAGCAATGGCTGAGCATCATTGAAGGTGATAGGAATGTTTAAAGCTATTAATAAAAACTGCCAAATTTCCTTCTGGAAAGATTGTTTCAATTTATATTCATTCCAGGACTCATCACATACATATCAAAATTAAAAATGAGAACATATTTTACCATTTCAAATTTGCTAGGAAAAAATGATATATCATTGCTGTTTAAATTTTTATCTCTTGATTACTAATGAGATCAAAATTTTTGCCTTTCTACTAGTCACTTGTATTTCTTCTTTTCCAAGTTGCTTATTCATGCCAATGTCACAATAACTGAGTTCCAGTAATCATACTAACAATTGAGCATGTATGATCTCGCGTAAGTGCTACATTGATGCAGGTATGTCCCACTCTTTGAGACCATATGGCCTGTAGCCCACCAGGCTTCTCTGTCCCTGGGATTCTCCAGGCAAAAATCCTGGAGTGGGTTGTTATGCCCCACTCCAGGGGATCTTCCCAACTCAGGGGTTGAATCTGGGTTTCTTACATCTCCTGCATTGGCTGAGGGCTTTACCAGCATCACCACCTGGGAAGCCTCATTTACTCTTCTCAATCACATTGAAGCAATCACTTTTAGTAATTCTGTATCCCACATTAGAATGCCAAGAGATGCATGAAAGTTAAGGATCTTGCCCAGGCTTCTTCAGCCAGTGATAGGACTTGAATTTGAACCCAGTTCTAACTCCAGAGTCTGGACTCTTTAACACTGGATTATATGGGAAATAGATGGGGAAACAATGTCAGACTTTATTTTGGGGGGCTCCAAAATCACTGCAGATGATGATTGCAGCCATGAAATTAAAAGATGCTTACTCCTTGGAAGGAAAGTTATGACCAACCTAGATAGCATATTCAAAAGCAGAGACATTACTTTGCCAACAAAGATTCATCTAGTCAGTTTAGTTCAGTTCAGTTCAGTCGCTCAGTCATGTCCGACTCTGCGACCCCATGAATCACAGCACGCCAGGCCTCCCTGTCCATCACCATCTCTCAGAGTGCACTCAGACTCACGTTCATCAAGTCCGTGATGCCACCCAGCCATCTCATCCTCAGTCGTCCCCTTCTCCTCCTGCCCCCAATCCCTCCCAGCATCAGAGTCTTTTCCAATGAGTCAACTCTTCGCATGAGGTGGCAAAAGTACTGGAGTTTCAGCTTTCGCATCATTCTTTCCAAAGAAATCCCAGGGTTGATCTCCTTCAGAATGGACTGATTGGATCTCCTTGTAGTCCAAGGGACTCTCAAGAGTCTTCTCCAACACCACAGTTCAAAAGCATCAATTCTTCAGCGCTCAGCCATACATGACCACAGGAAAAACCATAGCCTTGACTAGATGGACCTTAGTCAGCAAAATAATGTCTCTGCTTTTGAATATGCTATCTAGATTGGTCATAAATTTTCTTACAAGGAGTAAGCGTCTTTTAATTTCATGGCTGCAGTCACCATCTGCAGTGACTTTGGAGCCCCCCAAAATTGTAATAACATTTGGTCACATTTGTGCAAATACATTTTTCTGGCTCACTATTTGGGTTAACTTGATATACTATAGATTTCAGTCTTTCTTCGTGTTAACCTACCGGACTTCTTTCTTTAACAATGGTATTAGCCCTTTGTCACATGTTTTAAATACTTAAAATTTGTTTCAGATACTAAAATGCTTGGTGGGAAATGATATTTTCCTTCCTAAGTAAAAACAAATCTACTGCAGGAAGAACCAATTTTCAAATACTACTAATGTAACACGTCACCACAATATGTGAATATTTGCAAATCAAATAATATACATCATTGGTGAAGGGTCATCTTAATTCTCAGTGGTGTTTCTTCCCTCTCTAGGGGGAAATAATAAATCAAAAGTATAAGACAAATAACAGATCAATCAAATGCTTAACAATGTAAATTATTCTAATATTTTAAACATAAGATGGTGACTAGATTAGGTTTGTAATACCTAAGCTAATTTGCTGGAACTAATAAATATGTCCTCATGTGCACTAATTCACTGAAGGTCTAGTATAAGAAAAAAATAAACATAATTAACACTGCTGCTGCTCCTGCTAAGTTGCTTCAGTCGTGTCCGACTCTGTGCAACCCCATAGACGGCAGCCCACCAGGCTCCCCCATCACTGGGATTCTCCAAGCAAGAACACTGGAGTGGGTTGCCATTTCCTTCTCCAATACATGAGAGTGAAAAGTGAAAGTGAAGTTGCTTAGTCATGTCCGACTCTTCGAGACCCCATGGACTCCAGCCTACCAGGCTCCTCCGTCCATGGGATTTTCCAGGCAAGAGCACTGGAGTGGGGTGCCATTGCCTTCTCCAATAAATAGTCCCAATAAATGTTCTGTTCTCAACTGTACTTTGCATTCTTATGATACAGAACAGACAATAAATATTTTGTATTTTGTCATTTGAGAAGTGAATACATAGTAATTATTTCTGGTCCCTCTACTTAGAAGAGGAGAATTTTTATTGACATATATCATAATAACTTTATTTGACAAAAAACACATATGAACTATTGACATATTAATGTCTGCCTTATTCTTGTTGCTGAAGGAGACAGGATCAGGGTCAGAATTCTCCCTTCCCACTGCAGGAGGCCTTTGTGTTGAGCCTGGGTTCCTGGGTCCCCCAATGTCCAAAGGTGGTCAAATAACTCTTAGATAGTATTAATAAAATTTAAGCCTGAGATTTCTGAGCAGAACCTTCAGGAATCCTTTCTCTAGTCAGGCTGATTGAGAAGCTGGAGCTGGGGGTCAGAAAGATGGGAAACACAGATGTGATCTTTCTGGGGAGTGAAGAGAGCAGACTTCCTCGTGACCTGGAGTGGGGCTGGTGACTCTTAAGGATGGCAGCCCACCACCCCCACCTCCCCACCCCCACCCCTACCGCCATCACACAATGTTCTGTGAGCGGACAGAGCCAGCATGACCTAGCACAAAGAAGCCTCATGCCCAGACTTGAAAGCGCTGCTTTCAGCACAGATTAGAGAATGGTCTCAATTTTTTGACACCCCTGGGGCTTCTGTAACCCTAAGGAGTCAAGGGACCAATTAACAATGACCAAGAGGGTAGAAGTTCTTGTTAGCTCTGGCAGATGGGGGTCCCGACCAGATTATCTGATTCCTAAACATGAAACGAGGTAACCATTTTTTGCCTCAGGTTGTGGAATTAGTGTCAGAGTCATCCAACAGATAATAACGGAGCTCCTGCTATGTGCCAAGGCATAGTTATGGACCATGAGAGGGGTATCAGTGCATGGAGCACAAAGAAGCCACATGCCCAGACTTGAAAGCGCTGCTTTCAGCACAGATTAGAGAATGGTCTCAATTTTTTGACACCCCTGGGGCTTCTGTAACCCTAAGGAGTCAAGGGACCAATTAACAATGACCAAGAGGGTAGAAGTTCTTGTTAGCTCTGGCAGATGGGGGTCCCGACCAGATTATCTGATTCCTAAACATGAAACGAGGTAACCATTTTTTGCCTCAGGTTGTGGAATTAGTGTCAGAGTCATCCAACAGATAATAACGGAGCTCCTGCTATGTGCCAAGGCATAGTTATGGACCATGAGAGGGGTATCAGTGCATGGCTACAGCAACTTCCTACCCAAAAACTTTCTCAAAAGCACCTAGCGGAGACCATGGAGAGAAGCTTGGGAGTAGGTACAAATCCCCACGTGTCTGGGATCCCCATTTATTCTAAACTGATATAGTAGTGCCTACTCTGCCTTTAGGGAATTTTTTTTCAGTGTTTAAATTTCTTCCCCAGGCTATGGCAGGCACCTCTTTCTCCCATGCACTGTCAGAGGTTAAAAAAAAAAAAAAAAATCCATGTGTCCTGCCTCTCCTAGAGGGGGACTTTTCATTCTTTGAGATTCAGTTTCCTGATTGTTGGTGACCTCAGCCTCTGATGGGTTCAGGAAAGCTAAGATGGATTTTGTACACCGTTTAGCAATTTCCTATTGTTAGGATCGGAGTGACATGCTTTCACAGCTTTCCAGATCCCCAATAGAAGCAGAATTCCCATTCTACCCCTAACAGCACTAACTTTCACTTCCCAAGCACTCTGATTTGGAGGATAAATCACCACATGGCCGATGAAGGTCAGGACAAGCTCAAAGCCAGGAGCACCCGGCAGAGACCTTCATGGCAATGTCAGCTGCAGGGCTCACCGCCTCTCTGGGTCCTGCTGTCTTATTTTGCAGGCCCGAGAGGATTTCCCTTATTTTTCTGTAAGCTCAGTTGTGCATTTTAAAAAATGTCCTTAAAAAAAATTACCTTATCCAGCATTTTTAGTGACACATAACATAATCTCCTCCAGACAATAAGTCCTATAGCTAGAAACAGAAGTTGGAAAAAAGTGTTTCATAATGTTAAAATGTTAATAATTCACTTTTTTTCCTTGTTAAGATGAATGGTTATCCAAATTGTTGATTAGAAGGCTGCATAAATCAAAAAGCAATGGTTAAATGTGAAATTAAAATTTAAAAAATGGAATCCGTTAATGTAAAAGATTGACTTTACTAAGCTTTTCATACATACTCTAAAAATTCAATTTATCTAGAAGATGTTAACATGAATAATTTAAAATTCATTTTCAAACTGCAGGAGAAAGAAAATTGATTTTGAGGATTTTCCTGAATCCAAAAGTTTATTTATATATTTTTAAAAATTTGACAAATGATGAATGGATGATTACGTGAAGTCAGAGGATTTGGGGGTCAGAAAGTTAATAAACTAGATACAACAAATAAGATAACAGAAGTCAACTCAGATGCCTACAGCACCTGTGCTAACAAGACGGCTGTAGGACTGGATCCTGGAGAGAAGATAATGTGGAGTTTTGATGACCTACAGTAAGACGTTTTATTCAGGGGCTGAATCACTGCATGATTCCCCAAATAAGAAAGCTAGTTGCTTCATGGGTTCCATTCAGGAGGTAATGGCATCCCAGTATGTTAACATGATCCATCAGACCCTACAATCTGATTTGGCTGATCTGGCTGACTGGATGGTTGTCTTCTTCCTCCTTTGTTATTCAGTGAGTTTTCCTCTGTGCACACTGAGTGCTGCATTGAGGAGGACAACCTCTTCAGATAGAACTGATCATTCTTTACTGTCAAGAATATAGGGCTTCCCTCCAAACAAGCTCTTAAGTTTCATTTGTAGGAACTATATGTGAGGGCAACTTCCCTGGTGGCTCTGATGATAAAGCGTCTGCCTACAATGCCAGAGACCCAGGTTCGAACCCTGGGTAGGGAAGATCTCCTGGAGAAGGAAATGGCAACCTACTCCGGTATTCTTGCCTGGAGAATCCCACGGACAGAGGAGCCTGCTGGGCTACAGTCCATGGGGTTGAAGAGTCGGACACGACTGAGCGACTTCACCATCTATCTGTGTGTGAGGGCATGCTTGAAAGCTTCATTATCATACTTCATTTCTTTAAAATGGTGGGTTTGATAGTTTTTGTCATTTCCCTACCCCTTTTGGGCAGGCCAAATAATGGCTCCACAAAGATGTCTTCACTCTAATTCCTAGAACCTATGAATAAGTTACTTTACATGGCCAAAGGAACTTTGTGGATATGAGATAATCTGAAGATTAACCTAGATTTCGTACATGTGTGCTCAGTCATTTCAGTCGTGTCCAACTCTTGCCACCCTATGGACTGTAGCCCGCCAGTCTCCTCTGTCCATGGGATTCTTCAGGCAAGAATACTGGAGTGGGTTGCCATGCCCTCCTCCAGGGGATCTTCCCGAACTAGGGATCGAACCTGCGTCTCTTGTGTCTCCTGCATTGGCAGGCAGATTCCTTACGGCTAGTGTCACCTGGAAAGCCCAACCTAGATTCCAAGTGGGTCCAGTTTAATCAAATTGGACAGTAGTTCCTCCCTGCTCCACAGGGATACATTCTAAGACTCCTCAGTGGATGCCTGAAACTGGAGATAGCGCTGAGCCTTATACATACATGTTTTGTTCTATACATACCTACTTATGATAACATTTAATTTATATAATAGGCACCGTAAGAGATTAACAATAACCAATAATAAAACAATTATGACTGTGGCCATAATTTAGCAGTTTGAGGTTCAACAGCAAAATTAGCAGAAATTTCTTTTTTCTTCTTTACGATTTCATGGAGGAAGACTCGTACTTACCACAGATCTCAGCAACCTCAGCATACAATTTTTCCTTTCCTTATTAATTGGAGAGATTTTACCTTTTCACTTAAAGGAAGCACTGTATAACTTCTCTTTGGCACATCTGAATTACCAGCAACACTACTCTTGCACTTTGGGGCAATTACTAAGTGAAATAAAAGTGATTTGAACACAAGCTCTGAGATACTGTGACAGTCAATCTGATAACTGCAAACAGTGGATCTGATAACTGAGGCAGTTACTAAGTGACTTCCAGGATACACAGACAAAGGGATGATTCAGATCCTGGGCAGGACAGAGCTGGACAGCTCAAGATTATAGCATGCTACTCAGAATGGTGTGCAACTTAAAACATGAATTGTTTATTTCTGGAATTTTCCATTTAATATTTTTCACTGTTATTTGATCTTGGGTAACAATCATGGTAAGTGGAACTACAAATAGAGGGAGGACTATTGTACTGGCTCAGATGGTAGAGTCTATGCTGGAGACCCAGGTTAGGTGGGGAAGACCCCCTGGAGAAGGGAATGGCTACCCACTCTGGTATTCTTGCCTAGAGAATTCCATGGACAGGGGAGCCTAGCAGGTTACAACCCATGGGGTTGCATAGCGTCGGGCATGACTGAGTGACTAACACACTGTACTTAAAGACTGTTTGCCAGCCATGGTCAGAGAAATCCAAGGGAAGAAGAGGCAGGAGAAATTGAATGCAAGACAGGGACTTGATCCACGGTTGCTGACTCTGAAGATGAGAAAGAGGCCATGAGACAGCAAACCCAGGCAGCCTCTAGACACTCAGAACGACCATGACCAAGAGCCAGCAAGGCAATGAGGACCTCAGGCCTATGAATACAACTTGTGAATTCTGCCAACACCTGTATGAATGAGGAAACAGACTCTTCCCAGAAGCCTTGAGAAGAATGCATCCCTATAGAAATCTTGATTTTAGCCTGGTGAGACTCATTTCAGACTTAGGACCCACAGTGAAATAATATACTTGAGATCCTTAAAGCCACTAGATCTATGGTAATTTGCTACAGCAGCACTAGGAAAATAGCACAACCTCCTGTTTTCACATCTCTCATCACCCACTGTATGCCTGACTCTGTTCTGACTCGACTCATGTATTCCAAAGCCTTCATGGCTGTTTCAATGGTCCAGGGAGCCCCACTGCAAAACACAGGGCTAAGCACAGCCAATCAAGTCCCTTCTAAGTCCCATTTGGGATTGACAGGTTGCTGGGAGACGTAGTATGTTTCTCCTCTTGAGATGACAAACCAAATAGAGGCCATGTAAACATGGAGATCTCACAAGGATAACTCAAAGAAAAAACCGCTACAAGATTCTGAAAGCATAGCTCAAGCACCCAGATCTATTTTATACCTGAAAGAAAATAACCTCTAGAGTTTTAAGTTCAGTTCAGTTCAGTCATTCAGTCATGTCCAGCTCTTTGCAATCCCACAGACTGCAGCATACCAGGCTTCCCTGTCTTTCACCATCTCCCAGAGCTTGCTCAAACTCTTGTCCATTGAGCTGGTAATGCCATCCAACTGTCTCATCCTCTGTCATCCCCTTTTCCTCCTGCCTTCAATCTTTCCCAGCATCAGGGTCTTTTCCAATGAGCTGGCCTTCTCATCAAGTGGCCAAAGTATTGGGGCTTTGGTACTAGTCCTTCCAATGAATATTCAGGGTTGATGTCCTTTAGGATTGACTGGTTTGATCTTGTTGCTGTCCAAGGGACTCTCAAAACCTTCTCCAACACCACAGTTCAAAAGCATGAATTCTTTGGAGCTCCTCCTTCTTTATGGTCCAACTCTCACATCATACATGACTACAGGAAAAACCATAGCTTTGACTAGATGGATGTTGGTCAGCAAAGTGTCTCTGCTTTTTAATATGCTGTTTAGGTTTGTCATAGCTCTAAGGAGCAAGCATCTTTTAATTTTATGACTATAGCCACCATCCATAGCGATTTTGGAGTCCAAGAAAATAAAGTCTCACTGTTTCCATTGCTTTCCCATCTATTTGCTGAAACGATGGACCGATGCCATTATCTTAGATTTTGAATGTTGAGTTTTAAGCCAGATTTTTCACTGTCCTCTTTCACCTTCATCAAGAAGCTCTAAAGTTCCTCTTCGCTTTCCATCACAACAGTGGTGTCTTCTGTATATCTGAGGTTATTTATATTTCTCTTGGCAGTCTTGATTCCAATTTGTGCTTCATCCAGCCCAGCATTTCACTCCATCCATAGTTCTTCAGGCACTCTTTCTATCAGATCATATCCCTTGAATCTAATCACCACCTCTACTATGTATTCATAAGGGATTTGATTTAGGCTATATCTGAATGATCTAGTGGTTTTCCCTACTTTTTTCAATTTAAGTCTGAATCTTGCAGTAAGGAGTTCATGACCGAGCCACAGTCAGATCCCAGTCTTATTTTTGCTGACTGTATAGAGCTTCTCTATCTTCAGGTGCAAAGAATATAATCAATCTGATTTTGATATTGACCATCTCGTGATGTCCATGCATAGAGTGGTCTCTTGTGTTGTTGGAAGAGGGTGTTTGCTATGACCAATGTGTTCTCTTGGCAAAAATCTGTTAACCTTTGCCCTGTCTCATTTTGTACTGCAAGGCCAAACTTGCTTGTTACTCCAGGTATCTCTTGACTTCTTTCTTTTGCATACTAGTCCCCAGTGATGAAAAAGATGTCTTTTTTTTTTTTTTTTGGTGCTAGCTCTAGAAGGTCTTGTAAGTCTTCATGTCAGTTATCTAACTTTAAAAAAAAAGAGAGCCCTTCAAGTTTGAATGTGTTCCCCTTCCATTACAAGAGGCTTGGCAAATGAAAGTACAAAAGTCTGGATGTCCCTGTACTGCTGGGTGTACTCAATCATGTTGGCCTCAGGCACTATTCCTGGAACATAATAGGCCTCAAAACATTAGTTTTCTTTATTTTTCAGTCCTTCTCAAGGAAAACCTCATGTTTCAGATGTGCCCTCCCCATTCCCATCTCCAATCTCAAACTCCTAGGACTCTGAAAGGAGACACGGAAACCGTGGAAAATCTTACACACGATAATAATGTGGATGAATCTTCTCATGAATTACCCTTTCTCAATGAAACTGAAACTGTAACCTGTGGGGCTCCTGGATGCAGAAACCTTTCCATGTCCCCCATTTCTTGTCTGTAGGGAATAGACTCGTCTCCATGACCTGCCCTGAGTTTCAAAGGGCAGACTGCAACAGCTGCTAGTCAGGAAAGAAGGGAGGAGCAGTCAAGAAACAAAAGTGAAGCCTTGGTGCACAGCCTTGGTTCCGCCTCAAGGTATACACAGAACACTGTCTTTGAGCTCTTCTTTCACTGCAGATGGTGACTGCAGCCATGAAATTAAAAGACACTTGCTCCTTGGGAAAAAAGCTATGACAAACCTAGACAGCATATAAAAAGCAAAGACATTACTTTGCCCACAAAGGTCCATCTAGTCAAAGCTATGGTTTTTCCAGTAGTCGTGTGTGAATATGAGAGCTGGACTGTAAAGAAAGCTGAGAGTTGAAGAATTAGTGTTTGAAGTGTGGTCAAATCAGTCCTGAATATTCACTGGAAGGACTGATATGAAGCTCAAGCTCCAATACTTTGGCCAACTGATGCAAAGAACTGACTCATTGGAAGAGACCCTGATGCTGAAAAGATTGAAGGCAGGAGGAGACAGGGACGACAGAAGATGAGATGGTTGTATGGCATCACAACATGATGGACATGAGTTTGTGAAAGCTCCAGGAGTTGGTGATAGACAGGGAAGTCTGGTGTGCTGCAGTCCATGGGGTCACAAAGAGTCAGACAGGACTGAGTGACTGAACTGAACAGATAGAAATAAAATCCCCAAGGAATCAAAGAAAAACTACTTGATGAAGGATTCCTCATTCCAGAGAGAAGGTTATGGTTTGATACCCTTAGCTGCTAAGTCACTTCAGTCATGTCCAACTCTGTGTGACCCATAGATGGCAGCCCACCAGGCTCCCCTGTCCCTGGGATTCTCCAGGCAAGAACACTGGAGTGGGTTGCCATTTCCTTCTCCAATGCATGAGAGTGAAAAGTGAAAGTGAAGTCTCTCAGTCGTGTCTGACTCTTCGCAACCCTATGGACTGCAGCCTACCAGACTCCTCTGTCCATGGGGTTTTCCAGGCAAGAGTACTGGAGTGGGGTGCCATTGCCTTCTCCGATACCCTTAAGAACCAGATAAACTCATTAGGAGACCACCTGAAGCCAGATTAAAGGACTATAGGCCCTGAACACACCCTGATCCTTATTTGCAACTCCTCTCTTGAACCATTGCTAGAAAACTCTTCACCAAATCCTCCTGGGTTGGGACACACAATTTTGAGGGACGCGACTTCACTATGTTCTCCTTTACTTGGAAAAGTGATAAAGCTATCCTTTACTACTTCATGGAAAACTCTTGTCTCTCAGATTTGGTTTGGTACCAGGGCACAGAGGCTGAGTTTTCAGCATCGAAACTATTATAGACTACAATCTGGGAGGTACTCTAGCTCCCAAGAGTGCATAGTGTATTTCAGGCACTGTGATACAGATATGGAGAAAACATTTTGGACTGGCCATTCTTTGGTATCCCTTAAATTTTATGTGAAAAGATTATCACTCCATTATGTCTGTATCTGAAAAACTACAATTAAAAAAAATACCCTTAACTAAGACTGGAAAAGTTTCTAGCTAGGTTTTTCACTCTGCACACAGTGCCAGACTTTATTTTTGGGGGCTCCAAAATCACTGCGGGTGGTGATTGCAGCCATGAAATTAAAAGACGCTTACTCCTTGGAAGGAAAGTTATGACCAACCTAGATAGCATATTCAAAGGCAGAGACATTACTTTGCCAACAAAGGTCCATCTAGTCAAGGCTATGGTTTTTCCAGTAGTCACGTATGGACGTGAGAGTTGGACTGTGAAGAAAGCTGAGCGCCGAAGAGTTGATGCTTTTGAACTGTGGTATTGGAGAAGACTCTTGAGAGTCCCTTGGACTGCAAGGAGATCCAACCAGTCCATTCTAAAGGAGATCAGTCCTGGGTGTTCTTTGGAAGGAATGATGCTAAAGCTGAAACTCCAATACTTTGGCCACCTCATGTGAAGAGTTGACTCATTGGAAAAGACTCTGATGCTGGGAGGGATTGGGGGCAGGAGGAGAAGGGGACAACCAAGGATGAGATGGCTGGATGGCATCACTGACTCGATGGACGTGAGTCTGAGTGAACTCTGGGAGATGGTGATGGACAGGGAGGTCTGGCATGCTGCGATTCTTGGGGTCCCAAAGAGTCAGGCACAACTGAGTGACTGAACTGAACTGAACTTTTTGTCAAACCTACTTGTTTTCCTGTTTGTCACACTACATACCCTAGAGACAAAGGCCATGTAAGAGAAGGAACCATGTTTATATTTTCCAAATCAAGGAATGGCTACTTTTAAACAGCAACATTAGCTTCTAAGTCAGAGTCTGAGTGAACTCTGGGAGATGGTGATGGACAGGGAGGTCTGGCATGCTGCGATTCTTGGGGTCCCAAAGAGTCAGGCACAACTGAGTGACTGAACTGAACTGAACTTTTTGTCAAACCTATTTGTTTTCCTGTTTGTCACACTACATACCCTAGAGACAAAGGCCATGTAAGAGAAGGAACCATGTTTATATTTTCCAAATCAAGGAATGGCTACTTTTAAACAGCAACATTAGCTTCTAAGTCAGTAATGGCTTGAGAAATGGCCCATTCCTTTCTGGCATGTGCTTATATGGAAAAACAGACATGTTCTTTTTGGCAAGCTCAGCCTGAGGGCTCTGAACTGGCTAATGCTGTAAGTTATTCCATTACCTACATATTATGTTGGATGATATCCCCATAGAATAACCAAGCCCAATTAACAGGTTGTTCTTACAGACCTGTGAAATCCCCTGGGTGCTCCTAAGGACTTTTTTGTTTCTGGGAGTGTGGCAGAAAGAATGTGGTGGGAAGCTTATAAGGTGCTGTCAGTGCCCGTTATCTCCTGTTAAAGAGCAGTGCATATGTAAGCAACATCAGGGCTTTGCAATCAGGTCAGAACTGGGAACTGAACTGGCAGTTCATTATGCTCAGCCCCTTTCATCTTTATTGACATACCTGGTAAACAGTTACTTTTAATAAGAGAAATGTGAGTTTGAATCCATCAGAGAAATGAATCTGCTGAGTTACAGAGCACTGTAAGTTGGTTTTGCCTGGAGGTTAGGTATTATAGAAAGTCAGAAGGATTTCATGGAGCTTGGGAACAAAGATACTAGAAGACATACATTTGTCATGTAATGATTGGTCACTCATAAAAATACTCACTAAATATGCAAAAGCCATTATAAAGTAGGGACAGGTACAAGTTACTTAAATGAGCCATTAGATGAACCATTGGAGAAAATATGAACAATGTAGGGGATGGGGAGACTAACACAGGACAAGTTAATTTAAAGGAAGGGCAAACCTCTGGGATCAAATAGAACAAATGTTTTATTAGGGATGCAGATAAAAGAAACATGGGCATGAAGCAAGGTGTGATGATTAATTTTATGCATCAATTTGAGTGGGCCACTGGATGCCTAGATTACACATTGTTTCTGGCTCTGTCTGTGAGGTGTTTCCAAATGAGATTAGCATTTGAAATGGTGGACTCGGGAAAGTAGCTTGCCCTCTCCAATGTAATTAGGCATCATTCAATAGGTTGAGGGTCTGAATAGAACAAAAGGTGGAGGAAGGAGGAATTTGCCCCTTTTTTTCCTGCCTCACTGCTTGAACTAGAGCACATCTCACCTCCTGCCTTTGGATTGGGATTTACAGTTGGCTTCACTGGTTCCCAGGCCTTTGGACTTGACTTAAATTACACCACCAGCTTTCTGGGATCTCCAACTTGCTGAGGGCAGCTTGTGGGGCTTCTCAGCCTCCATAACGGTATGATCCAATTCTCATAATAAATCTCTGTCCTGTGTGTGTGTGTATAGAGAGAGCACGTTGTTTTTCAGTCGTTCAGTCGTATCTGACTCTGTGCGACCCTATGGACCGTAGCATACCAGCCTTCCCTGTCCTTCACCATCTCTTGGAGTTTGATCAAACTCATATCCATTGAGTCAGTGATGCCATCCAACTATCTCATTCTCTGTCGTCCCCTTCTCCTCCTGCTTTCAGGGTCAATTTCCTTTAGGACTGACTAGTTTGATCTCCTTGCAGTCCAAGGGACTCTCAAGAGTCTTCTCTAGCACCACAGTTCAGTTCTTTATGGTCCAACTCTCACATCCATAAAAGACTACTGGAAAAATCATAGCTTTAACTATAGGGACCTTTGTCAGAAAGGGATGTCTCTGCTTTTTAATATGCTATCTAGGTATGTCATAGCTTTTCTCCCAAAGAGCAACACATACACACACACACACACACACACACACACACACACATCCTATTGGTTCTGTTTCTTGGGATAACTCTGACTAATACAGAAGGCATATTAAAATCTTGCATTTAAAGATTCTTTGTTCCCTAGAGTTGCTCTAGTAATGAAGATTGGAAAGAAATTTGTCAGATATTAAAACAAAGGACAAGTTTCATTCGTATCATTAGCCATCAATTGCTAAACATAAAATGGCCAAGAGAGCTCAGGGAAGCCCCTCTTCTCTGTGAGACTCCTTAAAGCACAATTCCAGACCATGGGCCTCAGCCGGAAGTCTGGGAGCACTGGGTTAATCAAGAAGGTCAAATACAAGGATCAAAGGCGTGCACAATTCTTAACCCTGTCAGGTGACCATGGAATAAAGGTAAGGAGAGCCATAGGCATGCCAACTGTACAAGCAGCAGTCAGAGGGAAAGGAGGGGCATTTTTGGATCAAAAGCATCAAGCAAGCTCCGAGGAAAAGAGACAGCATTGCAATAATGGCCCTACAAAGGACACAAACTGGCAGAAACCAAAGGAGAAAAGGCAGGAAAAGTCAGTGATCCTGTACTGGTCTTTTCAGTTACTCTTTGATGTACTGTTAGCTACTTAATCTGCTCTTCCTCCTTTTTACACTGAAAGATAATATAATAGCAATAAAATAGTTGTATTTATTTTTTTCATTAACAGAAAATCATTGTATTTGGACATTTATTAAAAAAATATAGACAGAAATCACTAATGGAGTGCTGCTTAAAATAACTATTAAATCATTATTTTTGAGAGGTATGCAAATGAAATTGTTAAACCCTGGAGACAAAGTACACTGTGTATGAATAACTGAGAAGAAACAACTTGATTAGATGATACATTGGGAAAGTTTGAATGATAGAATGCTCTTTCTAGATTCTTCTTGAATGGTAGTATCAGTATAGTGCCTGTATTCATAGTAGGACCACATATTTTCAGTTAAGTCCAGTGGGTTAAGAATCTGCCTGCAAGGCAGGAGCCACAGGAAGATCCCCTGGAAGAGTTAGTGGGGAAAATCCCATGGACAGAGGAGCTTGGCAGGCTACAGTCCTCGTCACAAGCAAAGAGTTAAGACACTATTGAGTATGCAAACACACACACACACACACACACACACACATCCTATTGGTTCTGTTTCTTGGGATAACTCTGACTAATACAGAAGGCATATTAAAATCTTGCATTTAAAGATTCTTTGTTCCCTAGAGTTGCTCTAGTAATGAAGATTGGAAAGAAATTTGTCAGATATTAAAACAAAGGACAAGTTTCATTCGTATCATTAGCCATCAATTGCTAAACATAAAATGGCCAAGAGAGCTCAGGGAAGCCCCTCTTCTCTGTGAGACTCCTTAAAGCACAATTCCAGACCATGGGCCTCAGCCGGAAGTCTGGGAGCACTGGGTTAATCAAGAAGGTCAAATACAAGGATCAAAGGCGTGCACAATTCTTAACCCTGTCAGGTGACCATGGAATAAAGGTAAGGAGAGCCATAGGCATGCCAACTGTACAAGCAGCAGTCAGAGGGAAAGGAGGGGCATTTTTGGATCAAAAGCATCAAGCAAGCTCCGAGGAAAAGAGACAGCATTGCAATAATGGCCCTACAAAGGACACAAACTGGCAGAAACCAAAGGAGAAAAGGCAGGAAAAGTCAGTGATCCTGTACTGGTCTTTTCAGTTACTCTTTGATGTACTGTTAGCTACTTAATCTGCTCTTCCTCCTTTTTACACTGAAAGATAATATAATAGCAATAAAATAGTTGTATTTATTTTTTTCATTAACAGAAAATCATTGTATTTGGACATTTATTAAAAAAATATAGACAGAAATCACTAATGGAGTGCTGCTTAAAATAACTATTAAATCATTATTTTTGAGAGGTATGCAAATGAAATTGTTAAACCCTGGAGACAAAGTACACTGTGTATGAATAACTGAAAAGAAACAACTTGATTAGATGATACATTGGGAAAGTTTGAATGATAGAATGCTCTTTCTAGATTCTTCTTGAATGGTAGTATCAGTATAGTGCCTGTATTCATAGTAGGACCACATATTTTCAGTTAAGTCCAGTGGGTTAAGAATCTGCCTGCAAGGCAGGAGCCACAGGAAGATCCCTGGGAAGAGTTAGTGGGGAAAATCCCATGGACAGAGGAGCTTGGCAGGCTACAGTCCTCGTCACAAGCAAAGAGTTAAGACACTATTGAGTATGCAAACACACACACACACACACACACACATACACACACACACATCTCTTTTTAAAAGCAACAGCACTGAAGATACAACACATAGACTACCTAGAATAGGTGTGGAAAAAAAGAAAACTGAAATGAGTAGAATGGAAAATCCCACATTTTGTTTCATGTGAAATAAATTTCTTCTTATACCTATTAGAATAATCAGTGAGAATGGAGCTATTACTTGAGTTCATTTTCCTCATGATATCCTAACAATTACTAGGATATCTACTTTTACCAAATATAATTTATTCTATATTTAATTCTGAATCACACTGGACTGGGCATTATTTTAAACAAGGCAAATAGGAACAGTTCAGGCATTTTAGAAGCTGATAGGTTAAAACAGTGGTAAACACATACACATGTGAAAAACATATAAGCATAAAACACACACCTACTAGTAAATATTCAAGCAACATGCTGCTGCTGCTGCTAAGTCGCTTCAGTCATGTTTGACTCTGTGCGACCCATGGACTGGAGTCAAAAGGCTCCTCCATCCATGGGATTTTCCAGGCAAGAGTACTGGAGTGGGGTGCCATTGCCTTCTCCCCAAGCAACATGAGTATATACTAAACTAAATTAGTTCTAGTGCTTTTAGCACAATATAATGGAAAGGATGATGAAAGCCACCTGGTTGCCTGAAACACAAATGCTCCTAAGAAGCCCAACATTTCGATCTGAGAGGAAAGAGGAAATGCCGTAAGCCTCTGCAAGTTGGGAGATGGGAACAGAGTTCATACAAAGCTGAGTCTACAAATAGAAGAGATCTTTCTCTTCAGAGATACACAGATGAAGTTATATGATGTCTGGAATTTTCTTCAGAATAATCCACCAGTGAAGGGAACGAGTAGCAATTACTGATGAAGCAATTATTGGCCTTGAGTCAATAACGAACCTGAATTATGGCTTCATGGGGGTTTATTACACTAATTTCTCCACTTTTGTGTATGTTGGAATTTTCTAAAATGAAATACTCTTTTTTTTTAAAGAACTATTGGATTAAAAGAAAACCCATAAATTGTAATAAATTTGAAAGAATACCAACAAAAAGATAAGAATCCAAAAGGTTTTAAGAACACCTATCAATCAATAAAAGAAAGACAAAGAAATCAATTGAAAAATAGAAAAGCCACAAATGGGCATTTATGAAAGGCCAAAAACTGGCCAACAAAATACGAGAAGATATTTAACCTCATCATGTAAACAAGAAAATGCAAATTAAAACCACAGTGATATATTTGCTACATCATGATAGGCTGGGTTCGATTGTTGCTGCCAACACTCAAGAATCTTATACTAACAAAATTTTATATCTCACACACACTAGCTATCCATTGTAGGTCAATTGGGAGACATATCCATCATAGTCACTCATGTTCCCAAGGTCACATAGCAGTCACTTCCTGAATGTTGCAGGTCTCTTTTCCAGAAGGAGAATCAGGGAGGTATCTGCATTAGCAATTAATTGCTCCCACGTGGAAGAGGCACACATCTTTTCACGATTCATTGCTCAGTAAAAGTTACTGAACTCACCCAACCACGAGGGGTCAGGAAGCGTAATTCTTCCTTCTACGTGCTTAGAAAGGGAGATATCTAAAAACGTGGTTACAGCAGCACTGTTGATAAACAAGCAAATAAAAATCCAGCTGGAACTAGCTCTCACATCCACAAACTGTAAAATAGATAATTTGGGGAATATTTTTTTATGAGACCATTCAGTATAGAAAATGAATGAACAAAAGATACACATTTTTATTTGGTTTAATCTCAAAAACATCATTGGAGAAGGAAATGGCAACCCACTCCAGTGTTCTTGCCTGGAGAATCCCAGGGACAGGGGAGCCTGGTGGGCTGCCATCTATGGGGTCACACAGAGTTGGACATGACTGAAGCGACTTAGCAGCAGCAGCAAAAACATCATTAGTGAGTGAAAAATAAAGGTCAAGAACTGTGGTGTTTTGGGAAAGGCTTAAAATAATCAAAAATAATATACTGTTTTAGGAATATAAATAAGGATATATCAATCAATCAATAAATATACCTTAAGGACTGATATTGAAGCTGAAACTCCAATACTTTGGCCACATGATGCAAAGGGCTGACTCATTTGAAAAGACTCTGATGCTAGGAACGATTGAGGGCAGGAGAAGGGGACAACAGAGGACAAGATGGTTGGATGGCATCACTGACTCAATGAACATGGGTTTGGTGGACTCTGGGAGTTGGTGATGGACAAGGAGGCCTGGCGCACCGCGGTTCATGGGATTGCAAAGAGTTGGACATGACTGAGCAACTGAACTGAACTGAACTGAACTGAACTGAATGTAACACAAAATCAAGATAGTTATAACCTCCGAGTGGATTAAGGAAGGGGTGTGATCAGGAAAGGACTGACCAGTTGTTGGTAATATTTGTTTTGGAATAATGAGCTTATTATTATTTTAATAATGGAACTTTAAACATTCATTAACCAGGATTGGGTTGGATGGTCACTTATAGAAAAGTCATTGGCAAATAGGATATATGGCCATGACTAAGGTCAAGCATGACTCAAGTCCTAGCACACTGTGGCCCTGCCCTAACTAAACTGAGACAGCAAACAGGAAAGGGAATGACTGATGGATAAGCAAGTAACCTTCTCTGCCCCAGAAAAATACAAAAGAATTGACCAGAGGAATATCAGGGAATTCAGCTCAGTTCAGTTCAGTTCATTTGCTCAGTCGTGTCCAGTTGTGTTCAGTTCAGTTCTCAGTCTTTGCAGGCTGAAGCACACCAGGCCTCCTTGTCCATCACCAACTCCCGGAGTTCACTCAAACTCACGTCCATCGAGTTGGTGATGCCATCCAACCATCTCATCCTCTGTCATCCCCTTCTCCTCTCGCCTTCAGTCCTTCCCAGCATCAGGGTCTTTTCAAATGAGTCAGTTCTTCACATCAGGTGGCCAAAGTAGAGAAGCTTTAAGGGAATCTAGTAAATTCCAGAATGTACTACTCATGTCTGCTCTCAGCTTTGAACATCTGGCAACAAGTGCACACATCACGGGTGCTCAGGGCATATTTTAGGTTAATTGAATCAAGAAGGTGGCAAATTGAGTAGAATCTAAACATGAAGAAATATTTACAAGGGCTGAAAAATCACAACACTGTGCCGGGGTCCAGCCTCGGTGGATCCAGGGTAATTCGAAGGGGAGACAGAGCAGGTAACCTAGGAAAAAAACTATTTAATTACAGATATATAGAGAGATTAGAAATGGATAGTGTAGTAGGAAAATTAGTGGAGAAATGCTTTACCTTTTAAAAAGAGTAGGTTTTTTTTTTTTTTATTCCTTCTGATGCAGCCATCAACTCAGAGAGTCTTCAAATTCCACCATCCAAAGCACATGCATCTAGAGAAATTCACCCTATGTTCAAGACTAGTGGGCTCTGTGATTTCAGAGTGCTATAGAGATTTGGGAGCCAAATCCCAGTCTTATTCAAACAGCTGTGGATCCTGGAAAAATCATTTAACCTCTTTGCTCAGTTTCCTCTTCCACAAATTGAGGGAGCTGAAGGGGATCATATTTAAGTCTGTGATTCCTGCATAAATCACACTCCTGCTTACAGGAATCTGCAGCAGGATCTTCTCACCTGCTCTGGAAGACATCCTTACTCCCTGCAGCTCGGAAGAACAACACTCACAAATACACTCTTTGCGACCCTGTGGACTATAACCTACTAGGCTACTCTGTCCATGGGATTCTCCAGGCAAGAATACTGGAGTGGATTGCCATTTCCTTCTTCAGGGGATCTTCCCGTCCCAGGGATCGAATCCGGGTCTCCCACATTGGAGGCAGACGCTTTAACCTCTGAGCCACCAGGGAAGCCACAAATACTAAAGAGCCATCTAATGACTGTGTGTGCATGCATGTTCAATCCTGCCTGACTCTTTGTGACCCCATAGACTATATATAGCCCACCAGGCTTCTCTGTCTATGGAATTTTCCTGGCAAGAATACTGGAGTGGGTTGCCATTTCCTTCACCAGGGGATCTTCCCTACCCAGGGATCAAACCCATGTTTCCTGCATTGCAAGGCAGATTCTTTTACTACTGCACCACTTGGGAAGCCCACTTAATCTGGGCAGCAAGATTTTGATTTCCTTTTATAGAACATTCCCTCGGGTAAAGTGTACTATCCAGTGAAAAAAACAGCATAAGATATTTTGATTGCTGGAGGATATTTCATCCGGAAATCAGGCTTCAGTTACATTCCTTTGAACACTTGGGAAGCCCACTTAATCTGGGCAGCAAGATTTTGATTTCCTTTTATAGAACATTCCCTCGGGTAAAGTGTACTATCCAGTGAAAAAAACAGCATAAGATATTTTGATTGCTGGAGGATATTTCATCCGGAAATCAGGCTTCAGTTACATTCCTTTGATAGTTTTCACTTTCAGAACAAAGTGAAAACCCCCAAAGGAATGTTTATACTTAGAGTTTAAATCTACTGGAATATGGAAAGTATCTAAGAGTTAAGCATCTGTAAATATTTAAGACAAGGTGAAATCACAAACACTACTTCTAATAATCTCTTTTAAGTTTGAGTAGAAGCCAAAAGGAATGAACAAAATCCTAGGAACACTTTGATGTTAAACTGTTAACTCATTTCTAATAACTCAAATTGTAACAGAGAGTTAGAGGAAATGCATAAATTGTCCGTACAAATACACAATTAACACTACATATAAGAAAGTGGATCAGGTAGAAAAATCAGACTTTCTGCCTGAATTTTCGTGATTTAGCTATCCCACCAGGCCTCCCTGGTGGTTGAAACAGTAAAGAAACTGCCTGCAATGCAGGAGGCCCAGGTTTGATCCCTGGGTCGAGAAGATCCCCCAGAGAAGGGAATGGCTAAGCACTCCAGTATTCTTGCCTGGAGAATTCCATGGACAGAGGAGCCTGAGAGGTTATAGTCATATCGCAGTATATATTTAATCTTCTCAGTAGCCCATAAAAGTAATAATTGTTTGCCCTATTACAAGATAGAGGAAACTGAGGTCCCAACAGATTATATGTATACTGTAAACTGCTTTTCCTTCAAATTCCAAAGAACATTAAGATAGTCCTTGATCATAGTCATTCATTCATTCATTTATTCGTTCAAATAGAAACTCCTATTTCTAACATATACTGCTTTAAGGTAAGCATCCTCTAAACCCGCCCACTTCCCTTTTCTTACTCAGTTTTCACTGAATATGGGAACTCAGAGAAATGATTAGCTCTGTTGTATATTTGCCTCCATTATCTGATTACCCCTCTATCTTGCCTTTTCCCAGGATAAATTATAAAATTTCCTTTCTGCTTCTCTTTGGAACCATTTTTCCAAAAGACATCTTCTCTTTTAGGAGCAGAATTGCAAACGAGAAAGAGTAGTTTAGGAGAGAAAAGTAAAACAAAAAGATTACCACAGCGTTTTTCCATTAGCACCATGACATTTCTAATAATCTACACAGAAGGATTTTTTTTTTTCAGCATTCTCCTAAGTGCCTCTTGAAAACCTCTGTGACATACATGATAGCTACTGACTAATTTGTTCTGGCAGAAAAATGAGTTCAGTATTACTGAAAATATGTTTCCTATCACTAGATCTTATTCAGGTCATTGAGTGGCTTTTCACTGGTAGAAGGGAGTAGAATTTGCCTTTAATGAAATATTATTGAAAAGAGAGGGAAAATAACATTTTGACCTACTCCAACATTAGCAAAATGCAAATCATAGTCAATTTTCCGGGAGGCGGTATTTCAATAGTTTACATTTCTGTGGTTCTGCATCAATCTGAATATTTCTTTAAAGCAAGGTGAATGAAGGGTGGAAACAGACTGTGAATAAACAACTGTGAAAAACTAACTTTAAGCAGCTTTCAGCTTAGTGACTGAGATAATGCCATTTCTCTAGAGAAGTTCTAAATATAGAGGAATAATGGAGAGCAGTTTACCACAAGCTGTGTAGCTCCCTACACCAGCAGGGGCTGGGCATTGACTAGGGGAGGATTGTATAGTTCCCACAGCAATTTCAGATTGATTAAGGATGTATTAGAGACAGGTTTCAATGGGTGTGGTGGGGTGGGGGGAGGGGTGTCACGTCTCATTCTTCCATTTTTTTTCTCTTCCTGTGCAGAGGTGTGGGTAGCCGCCATGTAAACTGTAGATGTGGGTATTAGGATGTTAAGTAGAAGAAAAGAGAGCTCTTCATTATTCTTCTTTTGGAAATAAAAAGGGATACAATTCAGCAATCATTTGCCTACAATTTGTCAGCACTGCTAGGATGCCGGCTTCCTTTTCGTAGGTGAGATTACTTCCTGCTGACACCAAGAGGGAGCAGGATGGACAAATGCGTGAAAAAGAAAATTAACCTCAAAGGGTAGCTTTTTTTTTTTTTTTTTGATGGTGGCGAGACGGTTTTTCTTGCGTTAAAATTAGATGTATTGGTGACTGGCAGCGACAGGATTTTAACACTGAGAATTCAGGGTACACAGATCCTCAGGTGCGTGAATCAAGCGTTAATTTTGAGAGACAGCTCCGACTACTTGGATTTTGTCTTTAGCTATGCAGAACCGAAAAATCGGAACATTTAGCAGAATGCCTTGGGTAAAGTACGCCACAAAGTAATAGTCACTTCCATACTAATAAAAAGCTCCACGGTCAAAATCATATCAATAAACGCATGTTTAATTAGAGTTTATAGACAGAGAAAAATTCAAAGATTCTTTCCTAGGTAACATTTCTAAGAGGTGTCTTATTCTAAACGCCTGAGGGCAAAATTTCAACCCAAATGAAATAAAATGAGAGGTGGCTGGTTATTTAGCAAGATCGTTGTCATTACACAGATTTGAACTTTTTTTTTAAGTTAGAGCTTTATACATATTTTGGAGGTGGTTTACTGATACAGTGGCTTACATTTATAATTTTCTAATTAAAATGTATCCTTTATAGCAATTTTAGAGAAGTAACAAGCTTAATCCGTGGCATTTAATCATTTGGACTTGCTTTGACATTTTTAGAACATGAAACCTAATACAGAGATGTGATTACTTTGCAAAAGATTTGCAAGGAAGGTGACATGCCACGTGAGATTTTACAGAGGGAAAATAGACTAGTGTGGTAGGGTAAGGGAAAGAAAAGATCCCAATGTCAATTCTAAGTACATGCATGATTTTCAAAGCGCCTCTCTCTGAAGTCTGGGAATAACCTTTTATGTAAACTTTCCTCCATTTTATCACACTTCACTGTTCAATCCCTGTCCCTCTTTAGATTTAAGAGGGAAAAACAAGGTTAAATGTGCAAGTAACTTTGCTAACCAACAGACAAAGGCTGAATGCTTGATCCACTCAGTAGGAGCCTGTGGGCTCTTCTGGACCCATCACCTCATGGCTTCTTGCCTGGCGCCCAGACCCTGGCAGGATGCCCTAATACTGTCTCAACACAGAGGGTGTTTAAGAAGTGTCCTCTCCAGCCGCTCTGTACCTATAAGAAATTTACCACAAAGAAGAGACTAATACATCTAATTTTAACACAAGAAAAAAACATAAGACAAACATCAAGAAAAAAAAAAAGAAGTCAGCTGGTCCCCTCCAGCCAGACTAACTTTCTGGTCCCAAATGAGGGAGGGCTGTGTGCTGGTGATTTGCTAAAGGGACAGGATCTAGAAATAGGGAAGTAAAGCAGGTGAACTAAATAATCCAATTATTTATTTTAAGCTTCAGAATGGAGGCTACAGACATAGATGGGAAAAGACAGTATCAGATAGGCCTCAATTTGAATCTTGATTCTGACACTTGACCTTGGAAGAATTATTGACTATCTCTGTTCCACAGTTAATTCTGTTATAGAATCAAGAATATGATACCTACCTTTTAAGCTTAATGTGAGGTCTAAATGAGATAATGTGGGTGATATATTAAGCACAGTTTTTGACTGGTAGTAAGGGCTCAATATCATTTGGGTTTTTTAGGGCTCAACCGGAGAAGGCAATGGCAACCCACTCCAGTCATCTTGCCTGGAAAATCCCATGGACAGAGGAGCCTGGTAGGCTGCAGTCCATGAGGTCACAAAGAGTCCGACACGACTGAGTGGCTTCACTTTCACTTTTCACTTTCATGCGTTGGAGAAGGCAATGGCAACCCACTCCAGTGTTCTTGCCTAGAGAATCCCAGGGACGGAGGAGCCTGGTGGGCTGCCGTCTATAGGGTTGCACAGAGTCGGACACGACTGAAGTGACTTAGCAGCAGCAGCAGCAGGGCTCAACACCTTTTTTTTTGTTTGTTTTTGCTTTTAGAGCACAATACCTTTTAATATTCAAGGACCAGAGGGTCTTTGTATTCCCTTCTAGCTTTGAAAAGAAATTTTTTTTCATAATTGCTTTTTTATTTAGGCTGTTAAAATGTATTTGTTTTCTCTGAAATGGTATAAACCAAGTTTAAACGATATTAATAGCACTTTATATGTTGGTCAGATGTGCACTGATTGGTCACACCTGGAGTATAGGAAATGCCTTATGTCTTTATATTGTTGGAAAAGAATCCAGTTTGAGCTTACCCTTGCTGAATTTGAAGAGATGTCCAAAAATGAACAAGGACCAGAGGGTCTTTGTATTCCCTTCTAGCTTTGAAAAGAAATTTTTTTTCATAATTGCTTTTTTATTTAGGCTGTTAAAATGTATTTGTTTTCTCTGAAATGGTATAAACCAAGTTTAAACGATATTAATAGCACTTTATATGTTGGTCAGATGTGCACTGATTGGTCACACCTGGAGTATAGGAAATGCCTATGTCTTTATATTGTTGGAAAAGAATCCAGTTTGAGCTTACCCTTGCTGAATTTGAAGAGATGTCCAAAAATGACTGGTTAATAGGGACAGGGAAAAGGGATGGGGAATCTCCTTTTACCCTCTCCCACTTAGACCTTAAAACATGCTAGCGGCTATTCCTTGTATACAGAAGGGAAAGGATTAGAATATATGGAATATAGAATCCTCCGGATTCAATCTCTCTTGCCCTTGTTCTGTTGGTTACTTGGTAAAGCTGACTGGTGCCTCTTCTCCATGTGTCAACATCCTGCCCCAGACAGATTACAGGGAGACCCCACGGCAGCCCTAACCACGTAACACAGTCACATTCTCAGAGGCTCCCATCACTCCTTGTTGGGTTTAGCCTGCACTGGGATCCATGCTGCCATTTTTTCACCTGATCAGTTACACCTACAGAGGTTCTGCAACTGAGAAACTCACTATACTGACGTAATAGTCAGATAAACCAGGCTACGATGGCCCCAAATATTAGTAACTTGTGTCAACGAAGGTTCATTTCTTTCTAAGCCCAAAGTACAGATGGAGGTCCAAGTATCATATGTCTAAGTATTTAAAACTTGTCAACCAAAGTAACAAATGAAATGTGTCCTATCCTCTGGTATGGCTGTTAGCATAACCAACACCATCTTGGGCTTCTTCAGTTCCTCCTATCCTTCCACTAACCCTACCTAGGTCTGTACTGTGTAGTAAATCTCTTCTCTATTGTCAAGGGTTTTGCCCTTAATAGATAGATTTTAGTGTTCATTAGTTGTGGGTGGCCTCTATGCTCTGTTAGTCCCCAAACAACGATACTGACACATTTCTGGCACCCACAAAACTAGTCACCTGTCATAGGTCAGATATAGTTATGACATAGGAATACACTCTTTGTCTCTGAGCACATACCCTCATATCCTAGTTTCAGTTCAGTTCAGTTCAGTCATTCAGTCGTGTCTGACTCTTTGCCACCCCATGGACTGCAGCACACCAGGCCTCCCTGTCC